>CAUYQG010013174.1:0-20147 GCA_963574415.1 Tarsius wallacei | reverse complement strand
CAGAGGCAGCCAGGGCTGCAATTACAACTCTTTTTAGGTCCCACCTCCCTGTCACCTCACCCTGGGCTGTCCACACCACCCTGAAAAAAAAATAGACTATGGTGGTGGTGGTGGTGGTGGTGGTGGTGGTGGTGTGTGTGTGTGCACGCGCACACGCACATACACACACACACATGCATGTATAGAATATCTCTCTCAAAAACACCAGCAGAGAAAATCAAGGCAGGGAACTGAGTATTCTGCGTACAAAAGGCTTGTCAAGTTTTACTGAACCACTTTTTAACAATTGAGAGTCGTTCTCCACCTTGCTGGAGGAATTGGTCTCAAATGTTCAGAACTCACTGAATTTTGGAACATAAAACCCTACTTGAAATGGCTCTGAGGGCCTGGCTATTTAAAGAGAACTTGCAATGAAACACTTAGTAAAGTCCCTTAGGCGAAGGAAGCAGACATCTCATTAAGGACTGAGATGTGATTTCAGCCCTGGAGGCGCAGACTGCGGGGGTAAGGGTAGGACAGTGGAGGCTGCCGGTTTCAATGGAGTGTTAACAAGCCTTGTAACAGAAGAGGCACTGCACTGTGCAAACCTGGCAGACGGGCATCCGAGCAGACCAGGGGGAACATGCGACGGAAAGGGCCCAGCTGAGACTCAAGCAATGGGTCCAGCAGAAAGAAAGGTAAGAGGTAAGCTGGGAAGGTAAGTGAGGGCAGCCTCCCAGGCCCTGTGGCAGTGTATCTGGCCTCCCTCCTGAGGGCAGTGGAGAACCAAGGCCGGGCTCACACCTGACTGCTTGGAGAAGAGAGGAAGAAGGCTGTCTGCGGTAGCATTTGGGCTTCAATTGATGGCATCTCCTTGTTTTCTTTTTTATTAGGGCCTGGTCACAAGCCGGGATGGTGGTAACAGGCCGGGGAGTATCTCAATTTAGAGAGAATCGAGAACCTGGATCTGTGAGATCTGGTGGTGTTTTGGATATGGGGAGTAGGAGAAGATAGGACTTGAGGATGCCTCCCACGGTGCAGCTCCAGGGACTGGATAGATGCAGTGAACAGAGCTGGAGCTTTTAATGGGATAGAGGATGGAGATTTTGAGTGGAAGGGTTTGTGCCTGTGAGTCTCCCTGGGGGAGATGCCCAGAGTGTCACAGCTGAGTAATGCACCTGCAGCAGAGAGGAGGAACTGTCCCAGAGGCAGGGGAGCCGGGTCATTTACCTCTAGAGGGCAAAGGCAGCCTGAGGGGTGGGTGAGGGTGCTGGGAGCCAGCAGTATGAAAATAGGCCAGTGAGAGAGCCCTGGGGACACAACAGAAGGGGAGCCCAGAAGGTCAGGCGGCAGGGAGAGGAGGAAAACCCCGCAACAGACAGAAGGTTTGTGAAGAAGCAGTGAACATCAGTGCTGGCTCTGCTGCTGAGAGTCGTGGTGGTCACGTACCCGCAGATTTAACCACCAGGGCTAGATGGGACCTTGGCGTGAATTAGAAAAAGCTGCCCCTTCCTCAAGGTAATTTACTTCTACCCGAAAACTACTGTAACACACTGATTTTATTAGAACAAAACACTTAACTGCCATCTGTGGGAAAATTGTTATAATAAATAATAAACGTGTGATGTCTTAGATGTGGTGCCAGCACATGGCAGCCGTGGTTACTGATGACGGCAGCGAAAATAGGTTTCAGAAGAGCAGAATGAAATCTGCCAGTGAGGATGCTTGGAGTTGTGGAGACCCAGGACCCAACCAAAGATGACTTAAACTATAAGGAATTAACGATCCTGTGTCACACGATGTCTCGATGCCTTGTCTGGAGGCAGGGCAAGGTTTCAGGGTTGGATCTCTCAACAGTTTCACCAAGAACCAGCTTCTTCCCGCCTGCTCCACCATCCTCTGTGTGTTGGCTTTCTTACCCAAGCTTGCCCCCTCATGATCACAAGATGGCAGTCACAGCTCCAGTCATTACATTTTCCACAAGATGAAGAGGCAGAAGATGAAAATGCATCTCCTCATGTATTCCTTTTTATTGGGGGAGACAACCTTCCTAGAAGTGCCCCAACCCCTCTCATGAGCACCATGGCCATCACCCTCCCCTCATGTCTCATTGATGGCACCTGATTCACATGCCTCTTTCTAATTGCTTCACTGGCAAGGATAAGGGATTCACTGTGATTGGTTTGATCAGAGTAGATGGAGGAGTGAAGGCAAGGTGAAGACATGGAGACAGCAAGTATAGATGATGCTTTCTAGAACTTTGGAAAAGGAAGAGAGAGACCCTACCTACAGGGAAACACGAAGGCAGGAAGAGTATTTTGACCATGCCCTAAACATGTTTGAAATTTCTTGTCCAAAACGGGCTTGAATGGCACCATCATCACTCAGAAAGCTAGATGATTGGGAGCCATTTGGAGTTGATTTCCCATTCCACCCCCACTCCCCACTCCCCACTTCCCACCCTCATAGCCCTAACCAGTGAACCCTCAAGTCCTGTCAAGCCGAACTGCTTAGTATATCTCTATGCCAGAGTATCTCAACAGCAACACGATTGGTGTTTTCGACTGGATAATTCTTTGTCAGGGGATTGGGAGAGCTGTCCTGTGCTTTGTAGGATGTTTCGCAGTTATTGGATAGATAGCATCCTCCCCTACTCTTCCACAAGTTGCGGCAACCAAAAATGTCTCCAGACCTTGCTAGATGTGCCCTGGAGGGCAAAACTGCCCCTGGTGGAGAATACTTCCTTGTGCCCATGGGAAAATACCTAGAGGTCTTTGAACCAGTTTCTGGTTATGGCTCATCTGCGCACACTCTGTCCCCTCTATTGCCTTTTCCACCCTTTGCTCATGACACTGTAACTCCTGTTCATCCGTCAGTATGTTGAAACTGCCTCAAAGGGTAAAAAGCCAAAATGGAGGAAATTTAGTCAGAGTGGCAGTCATGTTAGCGTTGCTTAGCTTTGTCATGCTTTTTCAGCATCTTACTTCAACCTACCTTGTAATCACTTAACAAGAAACAAAACTGGTTTCCCAGAGGTAGTTACTGATCATTGTAAACCCAAGCAAGCTTTGTACTAATTATCCTTTTATCCAAAGTATTTGTCTTCTTGCCATAAAGGACCAAGCTGACCTAATCTATTGTGATCAGCCCTTGTGACTTACAGGACACAGACTACCACTCCATCACCAAGGCAACAGCTTCTGTGTTATCTCCTCCAAGAATGCTTACCTACTTTTTTCAAAAGGGAAGCTTTAAAAGTTTTCAACCTCAAGCATTCACTGCCAAACACTCCTCAAGCATCTGGCTCCCTCACCAATCTTGAAGAGATAGATCCACCCTTTTTCTCTGATCTACTTTCTGACCTACTCTGAACTTTTTCTGACCTAGTCTTTGTGCAATTCTTCACATCTTTCCCGTGGCACCAGCTCACTGACTTAGCACTGCCTATTTGTCTGCCTCTCCTACTCAACTGTGAGCTGTGAGAGGGCAGGAACCATTTGTACCTTACTCAACATTGTATCTCTTGAGCCTATCACCCTACTAGGTACATAGCATACACACACTTTCTCTCTCTCTCTTTCTCTCTCTCTCTCTCTCTCTCTCTGTGTGTGTGTGTGTGTGTGTGTATACATACATATATGTATTTCTTGACTTAATAAATGGCATGAATGAATGAGATCTTTACCCTGTCTCAGATCTTCCCCAGTTGAATCCTGGATTAATGAACCAGTCTTCTAGAATAGCCCTCAGCCACACAGCACCCTGAGCAATTGTTCATCACCATTGTGAGAGTTGGGTGAGATCCCTGGACCCTTACCCCATAAAGCCCACACACATACCACTAGGAGACTCCTATCTCCCAAGATAAAAACTAAGCTAGAATAATTTTTCTAAAAACGTGATTCTGATCAAGATCCATCCAGCTCTGAGTCCTTCTGTGCATCTTCATTGCCTCCAGAGTAAAGTTCAAGGCCCTCAGCTGCATACAGAAGGCCCTCCTACACCTGGCCTTGCACTTCCAGCTCCTTTCCTCTCATCCGTTGGGTGTCTTTCTTCTAGGCTGACTTGCCCTTGGCCATGCCCTGAACTGGCTGAGCTCTGACAGCTCTGCAACTCGGCCTACAGCCCTGCTACTGAGAACAGCCTTCCCCTCTTAGCAGCTGTCCATTCCAACACTCTGATTGCATGATATTCCTTAAGAGAGTCTCCTGCCCCAGGGTGGCATGTATGCCTTCTTTAGTAACTCCCCATATGGGAACATGTTTCTCTCCATGCTGGAAGCTATGGAAGGCCAAGAGTCACCTGTACCTCACTGCTGCAACCACAGAACCTGCTCTAGTCCTGTCATGTGGAATATTTCAAGACAGGTTTGCTGGATATGGTGTCCCCTTGCCACCATTCCCATAGCCACCTCCTGAGTTTTGCTTGGTGGCTTATATAGTCCTGGAGAGCAGTTTCAAGCCCAGCTATATGGCTGGAGCCAGCTTTAAACAGAAGCCAATCCTGAGAACACAAGCTCTCAGAGACCTAGTTGAGAAGCTGGATCAGCCCTTTCATGAAACCAATCCTTCTGGAGGTTTAATTTCCATCAAGTCATTAAATTCCCTTTACTAACTTGAGTGGGATGTTCCACCTGCAGCCCAGAACATCAAGAAAACAAAGGAATAATTTTAAAAATGAGCACACTGACCCCTAAAACTCTTTTAATCTAGCTGATAGTTGCATGGTAGTAATTTATTTTCTCATTTATTTCCTCTTGTCTTTCTGTGCTTGGAGGACAAAGTGAACACTCTTTCCAACCCCTCTCTCCTACTCCAGAAACTGGTTCCATTGGTACCCCATATTCTCTCTTGTGTCTGATCTTTCCCTCTCTAGAAGCATCCTCCTGCCTCCTTCAAATATTCTCAGGTCCCTATCCTAAAAAGCTCTCTGGGCACCTCCTGAAGTTGCAGCCCCACCTTGCCTTCCCTCTCTGAAAGCTAGCTTCCTCTTACTAACTCCACACAGGCATACCCAGCATGTCAGTGAAGGTTCATCTCCAGACTGACCTTCACAGAAAAGCTTTGACCCTGCTCCCTGCTGTGTGTTTGTGTGAGGTGCAGCTCCCCTAGCTCCAGGGTTCAGGCAGAGGGCTCCCAGTCACCTCTAGTCTGAAGCCCTCCTGAAGCAAGAACCATTCCATTTTCCAGGTGTGGCTCCCTCACCCAGGCAGGTTCCGGACATCAACCCTGTCTCAACCACCCTTTGTCCTGCAGGGCTTCAGCCTGGGTCCCAGAGTACAGTGAAGAGCCAAGGGGGTATGGAAGGGTCTCCCCAGGGCCAGGGAGCAGACTCACAATGGGAAATAAGAGAAGCCTTCTGGGTAACAGGAGAGGAGGCTGCCAGCACTGTGCTCACAGCGTTCCAGCCTCTCAGGCAAGGGGGGCAGATGACTTTCTTTTGGAAGCACAACGTTTTCAAGCTCTTTGCTTTTTCTCCAAGTATATTCCTGCTGCTCCCGTAGATTAAGCCTGATTGCTGCAGGAAATGTCAGACCAACAGCTAAGGCTAAGCTTCAGACCACAAGAAAAAGGTGTCTTTGTCCAAATCAGATCCTTAAGTCAGAGTGAGGAAGCAAAGGGAGAGAAGAACGTGGGGAACAAGGTCAAAGCCAAAGGCTTGGTGGCCCTCCCTGCCTGGAGGATTTCTGGCTCAGCCCTTTCCTTGGTGCTCCTGTTTTAAAAAGTGGGACCTCTTCTCCAGCATGGTCAAAGAAACCAAAGATACAGGAAACACCCAGGCAAAGAATAGGCAGGGTGATGCTGGAATGAGGAGAGAGAGAGGAAGGTCTGCAGAGGAGGGAAGGCAGAAAATGCTGGGTCTTTAGGCAAGCTGGACATCAAGCCTCAAAGCCCACCCCCAACCCACCTTGTAAAAGAATAAACAGTTCCACAGGCCCTGCCCACTGCCTCTGGCTCCAGAGACTGGCCAAGAAGTGACACACCCCCTACCCACCCACCCAGACACATCCCCCTACACAGTCACACCCTGTTCAGGTACCATAGAGACATACACAGTGACACCACGTTGTGGTTCAAAGCGTTTTATACTGAAACACATCTGGGCTGATCCAAAAAAGGGTTGAGTTGGGGGAGAAAGAATGACGAATGAGGGCTGATCCCAAGGCTCGATGTTCGCAACTCTTGGAGCACATGCCGGTCCGTCGGTCTATCTACCCACCCTGACAGAGCAGGCAGGCCAGTCCCATGCAGGCAGGGCATCCCACACCTCCTCTTCCAGGCTGGATAGTCCTTAGCTGAAAGGCTTCACTAGTTTCATGGCAGCATAGTTCTGGAGGGAGGGAAGGGACAGAAATACATGCAGATTCCATCAGGGTAGGCACAGCCAGAGCAGCTGTCTGGGATCTGGGGCTCAGAGGAGCAGGCTGAGCTGGGGGTGCTGGGAAGGGAGATTCATGACTCTTCAGCCCACACCTGGCCCTCACCACCTGCCATCACACACTTGGCTCAGCACTCTACCCTGCCTGGTGCTCTCACCAATCTGGCAAACTGAAACCTCCCGAAGCTCCACTCATGCCCTCAGCTCCGGGGACCAGAGCTGCCCAAATTGCTGCCTCCTCCCCCATCAATCCAGACCCACTCCCAGGTTCCAACTGGCTGCCCAGCGGGCTCTGAGCATCCGGGGCCTGGCCTCTTCCATCAGACAGGTGCTAAAGGCAGGGCCATGATTCTTCCCCCCATACAGGAACCCAGGGCTCACAGGTCACGACACCTCTGTCCAAAAAGCAGAGAAAGTTGATGACCCACGACAAAGGCCAGTACCAGAGATGGGTTGCCCTTGAGTAAGCCCTGCCTGCAGCAGGGCTGACAGGAATCTCCCCCCGTGACTTCTCCACCCACCCCCCCAAACCATGAAAACACATACAACACAACACAGGGCTCCTAATTGGGACAGTATGTTCCCCAGCGCCGGCCTGGGCAAGCCAACTCTGGAAACAAAGCCGGCCCTCCTTCCCAGCCAAATCACCTCCTGCGTCTCCACGCTGGCCCAGCTCCCGGCTGGCTCTGAGGAGGGAGCCGAAAGGAATCAGACGGGCTGCCCCTCGTCCCCCTCCCAGGGGAATTTCCAAGAGGGTGCAGGATTAGGCCAACTGGAGAGGCACAGCCCTGTCCTTGGGCTCCTCTCTAATAGGCCCTGGCTTGGGGCAGCCGCTGTCCCAATGCCTGACATTCAGGTGAGGTCACCAGGGCCCAGGCCTCATGGGTTTGCTGGCCAGGGAATTGAGTGACTTGGGTGGAGGGAGGCAGGATCTGCCCAGCTTGTAGCAAAGACCTACAGGCAAAAACAGTCTACAGCCTCAGTCTCAGGCTGCCCCCTTCATCTATAAACCTCTCACCTAGGGATCTGATGCCCACCTGCCAGCTCAGGGGTAGGGAGGCAAGATCCATATTTTAAAGTGGACAACTTCCAGGAGAACTCAAAGGAGACTGATGCCACTGTTGGGGAGCCCAGGAGATAGGGAGGGGCTCTGACCAGGGCCCTCCAAAGTGCCACTCTGCTCCTGTCCTCGGGGATGAAGAAGAACCACAGGCTGGAGTGACTAGAAACCTTCTCATCTTCTCCCACCCTGGCAGTGGGGCCCCCTTCCCAGGCCCCTGGAGACCTGGGTCTGTGGCACAAGGGCCTTGTGGGGCAGGGCCTAGCTGGCCAGGGCTGGGGTTAGCCACACAAAGGGCAGTGGGGATGTCACTGTGGACCCGCCCCTCCCCTCTCCTTGGCTCTTTAGGAGGAAGCTTGGCTAGAGGTGCAGCACCCCAGGGAAAACAAAAGTGCTCCCCCAACCAGTCTCAGCCTTGGAAGGCCAGAGCTACCCTAGCGCAGCCCCCTCCTCATGCAGATGGGAGGGATTTGCCAAGGTCACACAAGAAGGCATGGGTAGAGCCAGTACTCCTGACTCCAGCTAAAAAGAGCTCTGTCATGTACAATAGGGTTTCTCCAGCCGTGAAGTGCCCATGCACAGATTCTCCTCAGCAGGCTTGGGGCTGGCCCAGGACTCTGCATTTCTAGAAGGTTCCCTGGTGATGCTGATGCTGCTGGTCCTCCGGCCCCACTTTGAGGAGCAAGGGTCTGCACAAGCTCTCCTTTTGCTCAGCTCTCGCTACCTGAGCCTCATTGTGGAGCGTTTGCTCTTTCATGATGGTTTCCTTGTTCTCAGGTTCTAAGGTCTCCCAGGGGGACTGAGAACTCCCCAGTGGCATGAGCCTCATCATCTCCTCCCTCGTGCCCACAACACACCTTTACCCCCAGACACACACATGTGCTTAGAACTTTCACCACTGAATGGCGGCTGGTTGTCCTCCAAATGAGAAGGGGAAGCCTGAGACAGCCCAAGAGAAGGGAGCTGCCTGGGCCTGCCCCATGGGAGGAAATACCAGGTGGAAGTCTTGGGGCCTGATCCCAGATCGCAGGTCACCCAGGATGGCAGCTTGTGCCCCAGGAAACCACATGTGCACGTTCTTCCATGGTGTTGTGTCTAATCTTGTCTTCCTTAGCTTAAAGATGGCCCCCAAATACACATATCAGGTCCCCATGACCTCAATCCACTACAGGACAGCAGTCATATTTTGCTATAACTTTTCTTGCTGAGCCTCAAAAAGGCTCTGGCATGGCGCCTCCAGTGACCACAGCCAGCTTAGAGGGCCCGGCCTGTAGCCAGACTCATCACCGTCCTGGTTCTAGAGTTCTAGACTCTTCCTTGTCACTATGGCCCAGAGGGAAACTGGGGCCTGCACATCCAAACCAGACAGGCCTTTCTGCTGCTCCTCACAGTTGTGTTGTTAGGAACCGCATGGGGTACTTTGTGGATTTAACTCTTCCTCCTCCAAGTCACATTCTCCTGACACAAAGTTGTGAGGGGCACCCATCCTTTCCCCCTCCTGGAGAACTCACAGAGCTAAGAGCTTGCCTGGTAGTAGCTCCCTGAGCAGCCTGTCTGCTGTGGAAACAACGCTCTGGGCCCATGGTCTGGTGCTGACCAGGACCCAGGCCTGCAGGGAGAACCACAATGAGCCCGCACTGGGAACTGTGCACAGACTGCTGTGTAACCTAGAGCCAGTCTCTTTCCCCCTCTGGGTGTTTGTGTCTCTACCACTAAAATCAGGGCACCAAGGGCTGATTACACCACTCTCTCTGCTTTTATATAGGCTTGAAATTTTCATATTAAAAAAATTTTCTTTTTTAAAGAATATTAGAAATCAAGTCTGAGAACACTGCAGTCCCTTCCAGGTCTGAAGTACCAGAGACACTCGGGGTCTGGAGCATTTTCGGGGATCCCTGATGAGCAGTGAGGGGTGCTGGGGAAGAATAGGTGGGCCCCTCCTCCCCCAAGCAGTATGGTCCTGGTGAGCTGGACAGCTGGCTTCTTATCAAGTAAAGGGAAACCCAGATGGATATTAAGCCAGGTGGGGAGACCCTGGGTCAGCCCTCTGCTCACTCCACAGTTTCCCACACCCACCCTGCTACAGAAGACAGGATACTCTGTCAAGGTCCTCAGCTGGCACTGAGACCCCCCTCCCAGCCCCGGCTCCCTTCCTCTGGACTTAGCAAGTGCCGTCCTCGAAACAGAGTACAAAGGGCCTTCTCCTGTGCTCTGCCATCCTCGTCTTATCTTCCCTTGCAGATCCAGTTCCATACTGCCATTCAAGAAAGTCCCCCAGCCCACCCCAGCCCATCCCAGCCCAAGGGGATGCTAACCCCTTGATTACATATTCTAGGGACTTGCTTAAGACAGCTATATCTCCCTGTCAAGGGCAAGAACTCATTGGACTTAGAGCTCCCCAAGAGTAGGACTTTGCATCCCTGTAGACCAGGGTCTCCTCTGAATAGGCACTACGTCTCTTCACCAGACCAGGGACCGACTCCCCAAGGACAGAGTTACTTCCCTCCATCAGATTGGGGAGCCCTTTGAGGACAAGGACGGACTCCCCCACTAGACCAGATCTTCCCCATGGCAGAGTTCGTGCCTCTCCCAAAGGCCTGCTCACCGGGAAGGCATAGACGAAGATACCCAAGAACAGCAGCAAGATGAAGAGGATGATGAAGAGGATGATGGCACACCGGAAGCGCCGCCACAGGATGAACTTCATCGTCTTGTACGGGGAGGTGAACCACAGGAAGGAGGTGTCAGGACGCCTGGAAGCGGAACCCCAGAGGTCAGCAGGGCACCCTCTACCAGGGTTGCTTTCTCCAAGCCCTGCTCATGACTTGCAACAGCAGGTTAAATAGCCTTGGCCCTCCACTGTCTGCCCCCAGGACGTGCCAAGCCTCAAGGCCCCAGCCGCAGCCCCTAAACTAGCTCTTTGTACCTGCATTCCCTCTCCCCTGAGCCTTTGCTCTAGTGTCACCTGTACCTGTGCTGTCCTCCTCTTCTGAGCACTGCCAATCCCTTCTCACCCTCAGGGGCCCAGTTCTCTGTTATCCTCTCCAGGACATCATCCCTACTCTCTCCTCTTCCCGGCCCAGGGCTTAATCACAAAGGCAGATTTTGAAGCTGGGCAGAGCTTCAAGGCGCTGCCACATTAGGTGAGAGATTGGCCCACTGAGCCCCCAGATAAGCCAAGCCACCTTCCCAGATACACAGGTGAGCTCCCAAACTCAAAACCATGCAGGATTTGGTGTTTCATTCGCGGCCCTGTTAACATCTGATTGCACATCTCATGTCGGACGGGTCTCTCTTTTCTCTCCACCTAGATCCCAACATGCTGGGATAAGGGTGCTTCCACTGCTCTGCCAGCCCAGTGACACTCAAGATAGCACCATGACTTGTAAGCCTATCTGTGCTAAGTCCAGCTTGAACCAAGAAGGTCAGTGGGGAAGGATCTGGCAGACACAACCCTGAGCCCCATAGCCATCTTTCAGTAATTGTTTTCAAGGTATCTACAGCCACTCGCTTGGTCTATCTCCCTACAAGGTCTGTGATGTAAGGAAGACAAGGACTGGTCTCCCCACTTCACAGATGGGAAAATTAAGGTTGAAAAACCACACCATAGGCAAGACATGGAAGGCACAGGGTAAGAGGAAAGATCTTGATGGGGCTCCAGAGTCAATCAGACCAGATTAGAGGATTTTAGCTTCACCAGTTTCTTAACTAGAGCTATCTTATTTAACTTTGCTGAATTGTTTTCTCATCTGTTATATGGGGATAATAATTACCATGCAGCAGGACAAGGACAGACAGGACATATCACAGTGTCAACATGTCATGTGACGGCATGCTTGGCACACAACAAATGGGTACCCAAACAGTGCCTGCTTCTTTAATTAGCCGAGAAGCCCACGTTCTTTGGAACATGCCCCCCAACTTACTCTGTGGTCCAAAGTCACACCCCTCTCTGAGCCCTGTGGGCCTTGTGACTTCTCATGAGTATGCAGACCGTGGCCTACACCCCTCAGGCCCCTGGGAGTCAGGGTCAGGGGCTGGACACTAACCTCGGGTCCTCAAGCCTGGGGTTCATGTTGGGCTCATCCCGACCCTGGCCAGCAGGCCGTTCCTCATGCTCGCTCTCTGCCAAGATCTCCAAGGTCATTTCCAGCTTGCCCTGTGAGGACAGAGAGAGCCTTGGTAGGGGCAGAAAGTCTCTGCCTGGGGAACTGGAAAGGAGCCAGGCCAGGACAGACACAAGGCCACTTTATTTTTTATTTTTTAAAGATGTAGGGCTATTCTGACCATAAAAGCAGTACCTACTCCTTATAGCACACTTACAAATTCAGCAGTGAACACAGAAAGGATACTATCGCCCATACTTCCATGACGTGGAGACAAGCACTGTTAACATTTTTACGCATCATAGATGTTCTTCCCCGTAAGTGTATGAAATATCACACTGTGTATATACAGTTCTATAGCTTTTTTTGCTTAGGAATATATTTCACTATATAATTATATATTCCTTAAAGTTTGGTTTTTAAATGACCGCAAAACATTCTATGGGATGGTTGACCATAATTTATTTAGTAAACTACTTATTTTGGTTCATTTAGGTTGTTTCCAACTCTTTGATATTATAAATAATGCTGCAACAAACAAACAACCTAGATGTTTAATTTCATCTAATTATTTCTTCGGAAGAGACTTTAGAAGTGGGATGGCAGAGTCCAAGGGCATAAATACGTTAAATCTGTTGCTGTATGTTACCAAATTGCTTCCCCACTTAGTAAAACCATTAACACTCCCAGCAGAAGCAAATGAGGAGGTTTGTCTTTTTACATCCTTAGTAGCAATAAGCATTTCCATTCTTTAAACAAAAGATCTAATTTAGTAGACCAAAAAAATGTTATCACATTTGCAAATACAGTAGTCCCCCCATCCTCAGTTTTGTTTTCTTAAGTTTCCATTACCTGTGGGACAGCACAATAAGATATTTTGACTGAGACCACATTCATATAACTTTTACTACAGTATATTGTTATACCTGCTCCACTTTATTACTAGTTGCTGTTGTTAATCTCTTGCTGTGCCTAGTTTATAAACTTTAGCGTAGGTGTGTATGCATAGAAATAAGCATAGCAGATGTAGAGTTCAGTACTATCTGCGATTTTAGGCATCCATTGGGGGTCTTGGAATGTATCCCCCAGGGATAAAGGAAGACTACTGTATTCCTTTATTTAATTACTAGAGGGACTTAACCTTTTTTTCATGTTTAACAGATTACTATAATTCTTTTGTGAGTTATCTATGTATGTTCTTGTCTCATTTTTCCTTTGGGGTGTTAGAATTTCTTATTACAAGTCTTTATATAACAAGGATATTTTATTTCAAAGACCACTTTAAGGGCTGGCTGGCTGCCCGCCATTTCTAAGTAAACTTTCGGGGATTAACTTCCTCCTCATGGCTCCTCTAGACCCAGGGAAAGGATGGATCTCCCTGGCCCTCTAGTTATCCCCACTAAGAAGACCTCTCAGCAAGAATAGAACAAGAATGGTCCCTCAGAGGGTCCTGCTCAGATGGGAGAGTATGACCCCTGTCCACTCACCCAGGAAGCCCAGATCAGAGGAAAACCCAGAACTCAGACAACTATTAAAGTCAATGAGCAGAGTAGTACCTTTCTATTTAAACTGGTTTCCCCTGGGAGGTGAGCCTCCAGGGAGAAGAAGGCTAGGAACTGAAAGGGAAGAGGGAGAATGCCTTGGAAAACAGAGAAGGAGGTCAGGAGAGAGGGGGGAAGGGGAGGAGCAGCAAGGATGGGTTGTCTGATGATTTCTACGGAAGGAGCTGCCCCATGCTCTCTCTCCACCCGGGCTGGAGGAAGTAGACGTACCGCCAGTATCTTCTTCTCACCCTCTTCCGCTACACAGGGCCACCAGCCCTTCACTGTTTTCTGCTCGAAAAGGGACACAAACCATTCTGGGTGGAAAGTGTCATCCAGCTGGTCCAAGGAGCACTTCTCAGCTGTCTTGGCTGGCTTGGGCATGCGGTTGAGATCTAGCTGCAGGGAGCCTATAACAGAGAGGTGTTTTTTGGCCAAGCGTTTCTCAATCACTGCCAGCCTGTAGCTACACCGAGGCAGGGCAGATTCAAGCAAAACTCTGACTGTCACCTCCTCTGTCCCCAGCTGAGCCATGGTTAAATCCCACAAACTCTCCATCTCCCTATCCACTGCCTCTCATTCCAACCATACAGCTTCCCATTAATCTACTCATGTACCCACAGGCCAGATCAGCCACCCCTGTTGATTCACCCTTAACAAAGCTGTCCACCTCTTCAACTGTTCACCTTCACCATATGCAACTCCATTCATAACCCATTGTCTACAAACATCTATCCATCAATCTTTAAAACTGTTGTTATTGTGGTAAAACACATATAACACAAAATTTGTCATTTTAATCATATTAAGTGTAGAAGTCAGTGGCATTAATTACTGTCACATTATTGTGCAACCATAATTACCACTAATTCTAAAACTTATTCATCCTCCAAATCCCTGTACCCATTAAGCAATAATTCTCCATTCCCTCCTTCTCTTAGGCCCCAGAAACTTCCTACTTTCTGTCTCTATGAGTTTACCTATTCTAGATAGTTCATATAAGTGGTATCACACAACATGTCTTCTTTTGTGTCTGGCTTATTTCATGTTTTCAAGGGTCTTCCATGTTGTATACATCAGTAGTTCATTCTTTTTGTAGTTTAATAATATTAAATTACATGTATACTCACATATACAGGGATGCTCATCCTGTGTATACACATTCTATATATACAGGTTGAGCATCCTTAATCTGAAACTCTGACATTCTAAATGCTCCAAAATCCCAAAGTTTTTGATTGCCAACATTACACCATAAGTGGACAATTCACACATAAGCACTTAACAAACTTTATTTCATGCACAAAATTACTTGAAGTATTGTCTAAAATTACCTTTAGGTTATGTGTACAAAGTGTATATAAAAATAAGTGAATTTTGCATTATACTTGGGTCCTATCCCCAAGATATAATCATTGTGTATATGTAAGTATTCCAAAAGAAAAAAAAATCAAAAATCAAAAACACCTCTGGTCCCAAGTAGTCAAATAAGAGATTCTCAATCTATGCCACGTTTTGTTCATCCATTCATCTTTTGATGAACACTTTTGTTTCCACCTTTTGACTATATTGTGAATAATGCCACAATGAGCATTGGCCCACAAATATCTGAGTTCCCCTTTTTAAGTCTTTGGGGTACACATCTAGGGGTAGAATTGCTGGGGCATATGGTAATTTTGTGTTCAACTTTTCGAGGAAACAACAATCTGTTTTCCACAGCGACCACATCATTTGGCATTCACATCAGCAATGTATGAGGCCTCCAATTTTGCCATATCCTCACAACACTTGTTATTTTCTGGCTGTTATTATTATTATTATTGTCATCCTAGTAGGTGTGAAGTGGTATCTCATTATGATTCATCCATTAATTTTCTTCATCTACCTGCCTAGTTATCCAAGCAGCCATCTTTTTATACTATTTCATTCACTCTATTTCCCATTTGAAATATGGTGCCAATATAGTATTAAGTAAATATCAGAATACTAAACCACACACAAGCACACACACAATTATCCCAGCATGGTCTACATAAATGACTCAGGAAACACAGAATTATCTCTGGATGCTTAACGATTACCCCCAAAAATAAAAAAATAAATACTCCAAAGGCATAAAATATGTAATTAGAAAACACATTGTGAAGGTGGAAAAGAGAAATCTTGTAGACTTAAAAGGTAGCATTTGTTAATGGTTTTATTAAGTTTTATTTTTAAAAATAAAGGATGTGCCTGTTTTAACTTTATTTTGAACACTGTTAGTAAAAATGCAAGAAAAATTTCTTCTTTTAAAAATTAATTTTCTGAAGCCTAAATTCATTTTGGAAAGATTAATGCCAAACTTTTTTAAAGACTGTAAAAAAAATACTCCATAAAAAAGTTAAAAGTACATGAAAAAAATGGAAGAAATGTTTGCAGTGTATGCTTAATATATAAAAAGCTCTTAAAATCAATAATAAAAGATGATCCCACAATAATATGAATAATACATACATTTTTAAAGTTCTACCTTACAATTAATAAGAAAAATGCAGATAAAAAATTAAAAGAAGAAATCATATTGACAATTTTTAAAAAATGTAACAGTGCTAGCATACATGTAGGAAAAATGGCACCCTGTACAAACAGGGCACAGGTGGGAGTATGAACAAGCAAAGTCTTTTTAGAGGCAAATTGAACAAATGTTCCAAAAACCATTAAAATGTACAAAGACTCTAACAAATCTACTGCTTAGAGTTAAGGAATGATAGGCACAAAGGGTCCAAAGATGAATGCATGAGGATGTCACTCACATTGTAAAACTTGGAGATGACCTGAGTTCCCACCAAGAGAGCATCAATTAAGCAAAACAGAGCCCATCTGTGTGATGGAACACCAGGCAGGCATTATATGTGATGATGCAGATATCAGCTGAGATAGATGCCTACCAACCAGAAAGGATGCTCATGAAAGATTAGGTTTTCAAAAAACCAGGATATAAAACAGTATGTGTAATATAAACCCATTCATATACATATGGATATATGTCATAAATGCATGCATGGATATATGTATATATAAAATACACATGTACCATACATATGTTTGTTTATACCTGAAATAATATATTATACAATCACATATGCCAAAATGTTAGTGGATGTTGTCTTTGGGTGATGAGATCAAGTGGGGCAGGAGGTGTTGCCTTATCTGTATTTTCTAATTTTTCTACAGGAATTATGTACAAAATAATAAGCAAAATAACAAAGGCCAAACTTTTTATACCCTGACTCTTTCACAATGAAATCCTCTCTGTGCCTTTGGCCAGGTCAAGTGTGCGTGGTAGGGGACAGGAGGAAGAACCAGATGACCAGGTAGCGCTCTCTCTCCCCATGGCCAGGATCTCCACCTCAGAATATTCCCCACAGGGGCCCAAGGGCTCAGCAAGGACCACCTCATCTTTTAATCAAGGGCCACCCAAGGAGGGTCTCGGTGATCTGTCCAAGGCCACCCTGCTCCCAAGTGGCAGAGCACAGCTAGAACCCGGGGGTCCTGACTTTCTGAGCTGCCTTTTTCACAGGTTTGCTTCTTTAAATAAATTGAGATAAAATTCACATTACATAAAATTCAGCATTTTAGCCATTTCAAAGCGTACAAATTAGTGGCTTTTAGTATGTTTATAGAATTGTGTGACCATCACCATCATTTAATTCCAGAACATGTTTATCATCTCAAAAAGAAAAAGAAAGCCTGTACCCATCAGCAGTCACTGCCCACTCCCAATCCCCAGTAACTGCTAATGTACTAGGACAATGCTCTATGGATCTGTCTTCTGGGGACATTTCATACATACACATGAGGATGAAGAGTGACATGAGCTGTCCCTTGCTGGGTTCAGTCTGTGTCAAGCACTGGCTTCAACCTATGCTTCCTTCTCTTCTTCACCCATCAGGGATACACCATCTGACATGGCCCAGTCCTCAATGCCACCTCAACTGACAGGCCAACCCCCGGTGGCCACTGACCACTCTGACACTGCTTTGTGTCTCATACCTCACTCAGCACTGGGGACCTGCAACCCTGAGGGCAAAAAGTTGGACCACTCCTCCTGCCAGGCTTCCCAAAGGGTCCAAGAGTGACACACACACAACTACATACACACACACACACACACACACACACACACACACACAGTGTGGGGGTTCCAGAGCAGCCTCCTACGTGCAAAAGGGGGCCGATCAGTAGTGGTGCTTACCCAGAAAGTCGTCAAAGGAGAACTTGTCATTGTCCCAGATCTGGAATACCACTCGGGCTGGGATTTTGCTCTCAGTCTTGTCCAGCCTCCAGAAGGCATCCTGACCCAGGGTAGGAGCAAAGTGGGAAGCAGAGAAACAAGGTTAGAAAAAGGCAGTGGTCCCTTCCGGTCTAGAAGGCTGCCTGGAGGGGGCGGTGCAGTGGGACGTCCCTGGTGGTCTTGTCAGAGCCTTCCCAGGTGGGAAGGGCAGATCCCAGAAGGCAGTGTTCAGGGCCCAAAAGGGTACCATGCATGCTCACTTCACATAAGATGGCTCCTGGAATCCACCCCGTGCTGTAGTCAAGGCTGTGGCTCTCATTTTACAGACGAAAAAAGAGGGGCTTGGAGAAGTTAAAGGAATTTGCCCAAGGTCTGACCACTAATAAGTATCACAATTGTCTTTTCTACACATCAGCCCTCTACCACCAAGAACTCCTTTATCCTTCTGAGAACCTATGAAGGAGATACGATCTTTACAGCTGAAGACACCAAAGCAAATCATTTGTCCAAGGTCACGCAGCTAGGACAAGGCAAGCTGGGATTCAAACCGGGCCATCAGGTTTTAGAGTCCTACTCTCTACCTTACATGTGATCTCGCATGAGCTGGCTGACCTGGGGGTCCCCCCTATTCTGGCTGCCACTAGGAAGATCCCTCAGCACCCTGCTGTACGGAGCGGGCACTGGGACCTGAACCCCAGCACCTCCCTCTCCACTCCACCCACCTTCACTTCCAAGAGCCTGCCCCAGGGCAAAGCAAAAGCCCACAGAGCTGGGAAGTTTCCTCTCTCCTACCGAAGCAAGAAGGGCAGCAAGAAGAGGGGGCCTTCTCTCTCCACGCCTCCTCCCTCACACCAGCTTGCCCACAACAAGGCTGTCTTGGGCTTCTTCCACCAAGGTCTTCATGGAGCAACTGCGTGTGCCCAGGCCTGAGTTCACCCCTGGGTCCAGCCACGCTCAACCTAAGGACGGTCAAGAGGGCTTTCCTGCTCACACTGTCTTGTTCTCTGTTCTCCCACTGCAGCTTTCCCTGGGTGGGTGGCAAGGACAGGAAACACTGCAGGCATCTGGCAGATGTGGATGCCAAGGCCCGGGTGCCAAGTCAGATCAGGGGCCTGCACCCAATTCTGCAAAGGACAGGCTCGCGGGAAGTCGAGGGTCACTGTTGATGACACAGGGTTTGCCTGCCCCTGGACGCCTGGTAAGCACAGCCCTTCTGCCCAGCCAGGGCCTCCTGTGTGGCCACCCCGTCCTCGGAGGCTGCTCCTGCAGACCCTGGGAGCTCCTGAACCAAAGACCATGACCCCTGCCCCATGCATAGTGGTTACCATGCGAAGGCCCCAGCCACAGCCCACACTGCCGCCTGGGTTGGAGAAGGGGCTCGGGTCTCCAGCTGGCCCCTGCCCCCGGCCCTCTGTCTGGTGCCTCCCCCCTTTCCGGGCCCCAGCCCTTCTGCAGGTGCCTCCCTCCTCTGACGAGCTTTTATGGCCAGCTCCGCAGTCCCGCCTGCACGGGCCGCCAGCATCCTCCATTCCTCCGGCCGGCTCGGTTTATGGGCTCGGTAATGAGCCAGAGGTTCAAACGGCCCCTGGTGGGAGCAGCTGGGCTGGGGCTCCAGCCTGGGGAATGAGCCCCCCCCAGGTCCCAGGCGCTCATTATGCTCCTGGCCTGGGCCCTTTTACTAGCTGTTTATTTGCAGGGTGGGTGCCTGACGCACAGGCAGGCCCCAGTGGGTGTGCTGGGCTCCAGGTGGGGAGCCGGCCGGGGCAACCAGTGGTGGTTCAAAGCCGCCGGATGAAAGGAGACCTTGTATTTTACGACAGTCTCGTCTGGTTAATGGGGTCCCTGGTGGGCCTGCCTGCCAGAGGCCCTGAACCCCACGGCAGAGGGCTGGCTCTGAGACAGGCCCGGGGAGCCCAGAGGCTGTGCAGTGCCCCCACGCTAACCCACCCCAGGTTCAGTCCTTTAGCCCAGACCAGCTAATTGGTGCTCCACTGTGGGCTCGGCTCTGCCTGCCTCCCAGGGTCCCTTTGCCCACAGAGGGACCTGCTGGCTCTGCCTCGGGTCAGGCCAGATCCTCTCTCCCCCTTCTGGTTGACTTCAGAACCACCTGGACTCTGCTTGTTTCTCAACCTCTTCTTCTGACCTTGTCCCCTTCCTCCCTCTCCCCAGAGCCTGGCATGGCATAGAACTTCGCCATGCCCTCTTGCCTCCCAAGCCTCCCAGAGTGCCTCTGCCTCCATGCTTTGACTCTTCTTCTTCCTCTCACCCTACTCCCCCTATGGGCTCCCCATTCTCCCATGTCTGGCCCCACCCCATCGGCTGCCAGGCCCACCAGGCCCTTCCACATCCTCAGTCCTCTCTTCCTCTGGAGCAAGGACCGTGGGTCACCCACTCTCTCCTTCCTCCTGACCAGGCCCATGGCACAAAGACAAAACCCCATCCTTGCTAGAATGCAGCCACCCCAGGTTCTTAATCAGCAACTGCAAATGGGTCCTCAGAACCCAGAAAGGGTAACCCCTTTCTTTGCTGCCAATCAGTGCTCCCTCCCCCTTTCTCCCTACCTCCCTCCCCCAACAGCTATTTCCAGCCCCTGTCAACGGTCTCAAATCATCTGCCACAGTGCCAGATGCTCCTTCCTCTTACCGAAGAGAAAAAAACAGAAACCCCTTCCTTCACTCTTTGCCCCCATGTCCACTTGTCCCAATGAAAGGTGTTCCCGCCTTCCACAGCCCCGGCTTCAGTCACCATCCCTATGAGTCCCTTGTAGGTAGGCCCTGGGGGTAGTACCCAGGTGGCCCTCCCTCCTGCAT
>CAUYQG010013173.1:0-13896 GCA_963574415.1 Tarsius wallacei | reverse complement strand
GTTGGAGTCTCACTCCATCGCCCAGACTGGAGTGCAGTGGCCGCTCCCAGCCACCGCAGCATTGAACTGCTGGGCTCTGGCGATCCTTCCGCCTCAGCCTTCCGAGTAGCTGGAATTACAGGTTTATAGGGATGAGGTCTTGCCAAGTTGCCCAGATGGGTCTCGAACCCGCAGGCTCAGGCAATCCACTCACCTTGGCCTCCCAAAGTACTGGGATTATAGGTGTGAGTCACTGCACCTGGCCCCAACCTCACTTTCAGCCCCTTTTCTTTGCTGTTATTATTCTCTATTATATGTATTATTTATCATGTTTACTGTGTTACTCATTAGGATATAAATTCTAGGCTGGGTGTGGTGGTTCAACACTTTGGGAGGCCAAGGAGAGAGCAGTGCCTGAGCCCAGGAATTCGAGAGCGGACTTGGCAATATGGTAAGACCTTGTCTCTATAATTAAAAAAAAAAAAGCCAGGTGTGGTGGTGTGTGCCTGTAGTCTCAGCTACTTGGAAAGTTGAGGTGGGAAGATTGCCTGAGCCCAGTTGGCCAAAACTGCAGTGGCTGTGATTGGGCCATTGCACTTCTGCCTGGGTGACAGAGTGAGACTCCAACTGAAAAAAAAAAAGAGTATCAACTTCATTGAGAGCAGGAATTTCATGTGTATTTTTTTTTTCTTTGAGTTGGAGTCTCACTCTGTCGCCCAGACTGGAGTGCAGTGGCACACTCCCGGCCACAGCAGCCTCAACCTGCTGGGCTCCAGCGATCCCTCCACCTCAGCCTTCCAAGTTGCCAGAACTACAGGTGTGCGCTACCATGCCTGGCTAATTTTCTGATTTATTGTAGAGACAAGGTCTTGCCAAGTTGCCCAGGCTGGTCTCGAACTCCTAGGCTCAGGCAGTCCTCTCACCTCTGCCTCCCAATGTGCTGGGATTTCAAGCTTGAACCACCATGCCCAGCCAGCTTGAACATCTTTATTTTTATTTTTTTGAGTTGGAGTCTCACTCTGTCGCTCAGGCTGTAGTGCAGTGGCACGCTCCTGGCCACTGCAGCCTCAACCTGCTGGGCTCAGGCGATCCTTCCGCCTCAGCCTTCCAAGTAGCCGGAACTACAGATGTGCACTACCACGCCCAGCTAATTTTTTGATTTATTGTAGAGATGAAGTTTCACTATGTTGTCTAGGCTGGTCTCGAACCCACGGGTTCAGGCAATCCTCTTGCCTCGGCCTCCCAAAGTGCAGCTTGAACATCTTTAAAGAAGAACCAGGCACTCTCAGTCCTCAGCCTCTAGTATCCACAGGATTAGATGTGTTCTGGGGGATCCAGTACCCCATGACTTTAGTCAGAAGAATGCAGTGTCACAAGGTCAGAGGCAGGGGTAAGAGAAGCTTCAGGATGGGAAGGGGATTTGCCAGGAATCACCAGTGAGGGCCCAGCAGCAGCCTCTTTTATGCTAATAATTATTGTTTGTGGCAAGGGTATCAGGCAGGGTCGGCTCCACGGTGAGATGCTGCTTTTGACAGAGAAGTTAGTTTCAAAGCAAGGAGGAACAGAGAATTGAGAGGGGAACATTCGTGGGAACACTTGTAAGTTCATACAGAAGTTAATCACATTTCACAAAACCTTGGAAACCTGATCTTTGACTTGTCAATTTCCCACATTAGTTATAATAGATTGCTGTTATTTGCAAAGTTTGGTTAATTTCTCATTTGTTACAGTTTTGCCTATTAAATCTAAAAACTAGGTTTTGTGAAAAATACTATAAACAAGTTGAAATTGAATTCAACTAATGGACACTTATCAGAAGGGTTGTAACAGGTTGCCTACTATTCTGACTTGTAACAGAATGGTACTCAGCAACAACTTAGAATTATTATTTCAGAAATCATAATGGACAGACGTCAGTACCAAAGGTGACCATCTGACAGTGTGGGAGAGACTGGCTCTTGCCCAGGACCTCTGCAAATGACAGTTCCCAGCTGTTGACTAGTATTCCAAAGTCACTGTGTCTCTTTCAGCTATCTGGAGAGCAGAGGTCAAATCAACTTTTAGAAGTTTATTAAGTCCTTTGTAAAGAGACATTAATATCTTTCCAAGAGAGGATATAGACAACTTCCTTGTTGCGTTTTAGTTTTCATGAAAAGAAAACCTTTATAAGATCCTTTTGAAACCATTTTATAATTGATTATTATAATTAACTGTGGACCTAACTTTGAGTATATAACAGCCATTGAAAAACAGGTCAGGGGCACACTTCATCAATAAGGGTACCAGATCTCACACCAGGCGAACTGGGAACCAAAGTCAGGCCCAAACTTTACCTGTACAATGACCATTTGTATACCTAATAGTACCCCACATCTTTAAAATATATAAAAATAAATCAAATTTTAAAAAAGAAAAACAGACAAGAAGACAAAATGGAAAACAGTGTCTGCTGTGGAATGTCTGTTCTGTCTTTAGTTTCTCGGCTTACTCACACCCGAGCTTGCTGAATCCGCCTCTGAAGTGCCTGAAATCTGTTCCCTTTCTGTGCGTTTCCACTGTTTCAGCCACATCCGTTGCCCATCCCTAGTTGGTTCCTCTTTCTGATCTGGTTTTCCTGCTGTCACTTTTCCTTCTAAACAGAGCTCTAATCTTGTCATTTCCTGTCTCCATTTTTTTTCAAAACTCAGAACTGTCTGTAGAAGAGATTAAAGGAAGTGGCCGTTCAGCCAAACTCTGCCCACAGTTCTGTTTTATGTAGAATATACAGTATTTTCTGTTTTGTTGCGCCAACATTTAGAAATCAAGAGATTTGGTATGAAAATATGAATTTTGGCTTTTCTTTTCTTTTTGAGTCAGAGTCTCACTGTGTCACCCAGGCTGTAGTGCAGTGGCACACTCAGGGCTACCAGCAGCCTGGACCTGCTGGGTAGTTGGAACTACAGGTGTTTGCCACCACACGTGGCTAATTTTTTAATTTACTGTAGAGACAAGGTCTCGTCAAGTTGCCCAGGCTGATCTGAAACCCTTGGGCTCAGGCAATCCTCTCACCTCCACCTCCCAAAGTGCTGGGATTACAGGTGTGAGCCACCACTCCTGGCTTTTTTTTTGAGAAATTTTGGCTTTTCTTGAAAAAAAAAAAAGGAAGATCTCCCAGTCCTGGGCCCCAGACATCAACAGTCAGCTGGAGCTGAACAGCTGTTCCATTTCAGCTGCGGCTGTACTCCACATAGCCCCACTCTTTACCTGGTCCTGAGCCCCCCTGCTCTGGGTGGAGCCTCAGGCTAGCCTTGGCACAGCTTGACTCCCTGAAGGCATCTGCAGGTAGCTGTCCTCCTGTCTCTTAAACAGTTATCCAGCCAGGGGTCTCGTCCCTGTTCTGCGGAGCTGCTTATGCATATGATTGCCCTCTTGCCCTCTTGAGTTGAAGCCCTGAGGACAAGTGTAGACACTCCCTCACCTAAGCCTGGGGAGTGCTTCAGTGGCGTATCCCGCATACCAGACTCCTGGGCTTTTCATGAAGCCCCTTGGTTTGTCACGCCTCTTTCCCCTTTGGGGTACTCTTTCTTCCCCCTAGAACAACTTCTGCCATCATCCCACGAGCTCTTGTTCCTACCAGTCTCCCACTGAAACTCCTATGTATCCATCAAAGCCCATCTCAGATGTCACCACCTCAGATGTTACCATGTTGTTATCAAGCCGCCGAGACATTTGAGGGCAAGGGCTGTTATGTCTTATCTTTACAGCCCATGCACCTAGCATATCAGGACACCCAAAAAAGGTTTCTTGAGTGAGTTTGATAAAGTCAGATATATACGTAGTAAATATAGGCTAACTTTTTAAAAGTCACATGTGTTTTCATTGCTCACAAGTTAAGGTTGTAGGGAAGATGTCAGTAAATAGCACAGTTGAGCACAGTGGAAGAATTCACTACCTTAGAGGATCAGTTTCTGTTTTGATACATTCCGGTTTTATATGACTCATCAGTTATTCTTTGTTGCTTATTTCCTGTCATTCTCAAAATCTCACATAATTTTTTTCCCCAAAATTCAGATAGTTATGTAGTGTTTCTCGTTTTCTTCACAGGGGACTGGTTTTTAAGTTCGGCCGCACCGAAGACTTGTGGCAGTGAAAACGTCTGATTTCCTGCAGCCTGGCAGCCCTGCATGGGTTGGTTGGTTTGTTTTTTACTGCTCACTCCCAGTCTTTTGTAATGCCATTTTCTAAATGTATTTTCAAGTGTCGTCTCAGCTTAAAGTTGTGTAATACTAAAATCATGAGAACACT
This sequence comes from Tarsius wallacei, assembly GCA_963574415.1. Classification (NCBI taxonomy): domain Eukaryota; kingdom Metazoa; phylum Chordata; class Mammalia; order Primates; family Tarsiidae; genus Tarsius; species Tarsius wallacei. The sequence goes on along the minus strand of CAUYQG010013173.1, from coordinate 9,633 downwards.
CTTTTTAAACAGCAACAAATCTATTGTGGTATTCACTTGATTAACTTATAAAATGTTAAAGGAGACTATTTCACATGAATAATTTTTGTCAAGTTTTATCATGATATAATTTGTAAAAATTAAAAGAAATTACAGATTCATCCATGTATTTGTCATATCTGAAGTTAATGAAAGTGCTCTGAAGATTGAATGAATACACTTTAATTACAGTCTCTTCTGTGTCAAATGTTAAATGAAATGTAAACATTTTCTTTTTTAAAAAACCTCAGTGATCAAAATTCTTCCTCATTGTATTCAGCACTTGGTTTGACCAAGAATTCTATGAACTTTTAACATAAGTAACTTTTGAGGGTTTCCCTGGGGTGTATGTGAACATGTTGAGAGAAGCCCCATGGTCCAGCCACCAGGATCTTTGGGTCCCTTCTGTGGGAATCTGCTGTGCTGCTGATCCCGGGACAGGACTATGGGACTCCACCCTGACACATGGTTCTGGTGAAACACCAACAGTCACCCATGCCCACTGCTGAGGAAGAGAGGAAAAGGACGGGGACTTGACACTGGGCTCTTGCTCATGTAATGATTCCTCTGTTGTTGTTTTGATAATAAACTGGTTTCTATGTTTCATTTTATCTGTGAACTGAGCCACCAGCTCACAACTGATGACAGGTCAGTTATCATCACAGACGTGATTCCCTGGGGACTTTCACAGTTTGTTCCTCTTTGGAACTCTGTTGTCTCCCACACTCCCCATGTTGGTAAGATGGGTTCATGCTTCAGAACTACAGCTGGAAGTGACTTTTTTTTTTTTTTTTTTTTTGAGTTGGAGTCTCACTCTGTCGCCCAGACTGGAGTGCAGTGGCCGCTTCCGCCTCAGCCTTCCGAGTAGCCGGAATTACAGGCACACGCTACCATGCCTGGCTGATTTTTTTATTTATTGTAGAGATGAGGTCTCGCCAAGTTGCCCAGGTGGGTCTCAAACTCGCGGGCTCAGGCAATCCACTCACCTCAGCCTCCCAAAGGCGCGGGATTACAGGCTGAGCCACCGAGCCCGGCTGGAAGTGACTTTCTTAAACCATGCTACAATGAGCCCTTCATTAAACTTAAAATATATCTTGGGTGCTTTAAATGTGTTGGCCATCATTATCTGCCAATCTGTGTGTTGTAAATATTGCCTGGTAATCGAGACATGACTCTAAGAAATGACTGCCTGGGTGTAGTTTCAGCTACAGAGGAGGCTGAGGAGGGAGGATCTCTTGAGCCCAGAAGGTCAAGACCAGCCTAGGCAACACAACAAGACCCTGTCTCAAAAGATAAATAATAAAAAAATAAAGAAATGGCTGTATTGCTGTCACCCCACAAGAAGTCACTTTTTTTTTAATATAGATCCACAGAATGTGAAATTCTCAGAGAATTTTAGAGATTAAAGCCCACCCTTTCTTTTTACACATGAGAGAACACAGACCACAGAAACTTAAATGAGTTTCTCAAGATCAGAGAATTAGTTTTTGAATGCTGAGGCAGTGTATCCCCCAACTCACAACTGACCATAACCTCTTCCGCCACAGCTCTTTTCAGAATATGCTCAGGGCATGCCAGCCTCCTTGTCAAACTGATGGAGTCAAGCATTCTATCTACAAGGACTAAACACAAGTGAGCACTGTATCCCCATAGTTTGTGTGATGTGCTCTACCGATGTAACTGGGGACACAGGTCATTAAGCATGAGAAAGAATGTAAGAATTGTCAGTCAACTTGATCCCAGACCTCACATGTCTTTGACCAAGAAAATACCGATAGTATCATCTTTAATAAAACCAAACACACTTATTAATAACTATTATCTCTTAATAATAGTTTATAGACTTTTATTTTTAAATATCAAATCTGACCCTGACCTTGTTTCACTGTACATGAGAAGGCTTTGTTGTAACGAGCGTTTGTCACATACGAAGGTGGGTAACAGCGAGGGGAAGTCATCCTGTTTTCCACAGTCCTTGTTTTTCTTGGATGCTTTTGCTTAAAATCCAACAGCCAAGTGAGGAAACTAAAAGCAAAGCAAACATTTTTATTGCAGGTGAACCCTTTTGCTTTTTTTTTTTTTTGAGTTGGAGTCTCTCACACTGTTGCCTAGGCCAGAGTACAGTGGCACGCTCACAGCCACTACAACCTCAGCCTGCTGAGTTGAGGTGATCCTCCCACCTCAACCTTCCAAGTAGCTGGACCTACAGGCACACGCCACCCTGTCCAGCTAATTTTTTGATTTACTGTAGAGATGAAGTCTCGCCAAGTTGCCCAGGCTGGTCTTGAACCCATGGGCTCAGGCAATCCTCTTACCTTGGCCTCCCAAAGTGCTGGGATTATAGACATGAGCCACCGCATCCGGGCCCCTTTTGCTCTTAAAATGTGTATGCATACTGATTCTGGCTTGATCTGAAACTTACATTTACCTAAATGTCTCATCACAAAGTCCTTGGAGTTTCTTTCATAAAATTTGAATTGGAATAGACCTTAGATAGATAGGTTTTATTTCATTTAGTGTTTACATCGATCATTGCTGGATGGTCATCTGACTTTTGTTTGAATGCCTCCAGTGACAGGGGACTCACTACTGCCATATGAAGCAGGTCATTCCATTTGGCAGACAGCTCAAACTGTTAGAAATTTACACTGCATCTCCCCTCAGCTTAATTAAATAGAAGAAAGCATTTTTCTTCTGCTACATGCTAGTCTTTCAAGTGTTGAAGCAAATTCTTAGGTCTCCTCTGTGTCTTCTCTGCAAACTGAGTACATCCTGAGTTCTCTGGTTGCACCACCGCCTGCCTTACATCACAGTGTGTTGAATAACCTTGGGCCACAAAGCTCTGTTACAGGAAATGAGGGTAGCTGACACTTGATGGGCTTTTGCTAACATTTCACATACGTTATCTCCTTTAAACTTACAACTCAGGGACAGAGTTACTATTCTCTCCATTTCAGAGATGGGAAGACAGGAACTCTGTGAAGTCACAGACCGGGGTGAGCCCAGCTCTGTGTGACTCTGTCTGACTCCAGAGCCCAAACTCTTCGAATGTGGGATTTGGTTTCATTTTATGCAGGAAGACGCTGAGCCCCAGAGAAGTCACGTGACCCGCCCCAGGGCAGCGGCCTGCTGGTAATTGACCTGGGACTAGAATTCACATCTCCCTCCTAGAACAGTGCTCTTTGCACTGGGCCTCCCTGAGCATGGAGGAGTCCATTGGCAAGCTTCTGGTCTACTTTCCTACCTTATTTATTTATTTTGAGTCAGGGTCTCTTTCTGTCACCCAGGCTGAAATGCAGTGGCACAATCACAGCTCACCACAACCTCGACCTCCTGGCCTCGGACAATCCTTCTGCCTTAGCCTCCTGAGTAGCTGGGACTACAGATGTGCACCACCATGCCTGGCTCATATTTTTTATTTCTGTAGAGACTGAGCCTTGCTATGTTGTCTAGGCTGGTCTCAAACTCCTGGCCTCAAGCAATCCTCCCACCTTGGCCTCCCAAAGTGTTGGGATTATAGATGTGAGCCAATGCGCCCGGCCCCCACTTTACTTTAAAAGCTAGCTCTCCTCTTGTTTGTTGAACAGGCATTTGTTGGACCCTTACTACACATGTAAACATTTATTTTAGATCAGAAGCCGGGTTGATACTAGTGTGACAAGGCTAGGTTTTTAAAACTCTGTCTGCATAAAACAGCACAAGGAACTCTTAACACATTTGGTTGTGTATTTGCACCAAAACAGTAGTGGGGTTTCTATTTCTTGGCAATAAAATCATTTAAAAAATAAACCACAAATCCTCGTTCAGAAGCCAGTGGGTGATTTCAGCATATGGCAGTCACTTCAGAATCTATCCCACACTTAATCCTATCACTCCATTCATCTAAAGCTTCCTGTTTATGCCTCATCTCCCTACTCACACTTCTGGGAGCTTCCTGGGGTTGCAGCATGAAGTTCAAGTGGCTCCAGCTACCTTCCAGCCTTTCCACATACTGCCAAGTCAAGGCTGCTCCATCTTCTGTTCATGCTCAGTCTCTACCTTGCCGCTCCAGGTTCTGTCCTCCTGACCTCCCAGCCTCATGATCCCTCCCTTCTCTAATTCTCCTAGCAGATCCTGCCAGGTAACAGTACTTATTTAGTCTTCTGTTGTTGCTTGAGTCAGAGTCTTACTCTGTTGCCCAAGCTGGAGTGCAGTGGCATGTTCACGGCCACCGCCGCCTCAGTCTGCTGAGCTCCGGCGATCCTTCTGCCTCAGCCTTCCAAGTAGCTGGAACTACAGGTGCAAGCTACCACGCCTGGCTAATTTTTGATTTATGGTAGAGACAAGGTCTTGCCAAGTTGCCCAGGCTGGTCTTGAACCCGTGGGCTCAGGCAATCCCCTCGCCTCGGCCTCCAAAGTGCTGGGATTACAGGCTGAGTCACCGAGCCCAGTAGGAATTAATTTGTTAAAGTGAATGTCAGTGAGTCCTCATGCTTTGCAAAGCATAAAATAAAATCCACGACTTATTAGACTGAAATGGCAAAGGCACAAGACACATGACAAAATTGTGCCATAAACTGAATTTTTGTAAGTCAGTATCTATATGAAGACCACTGTAAACCACAAGGAGACAGAAGGTGAGTGAATCTAGCTCCTCGAGACCCAGAACTGTATTTCACATGGATTTGTCGCCCCAGTGCTTCACACAACGTCTGTCACAGGTTAGACAGCACAGGTAGGGGAATGAATGAGTGAATGAGCGCATTTTCATAAAGCATCCAAGGATGAGGCAGGTGCCCTTGGAGGATGCCTCATCCCAGTAAGTGCCAGTCACAGTCTGGGCAACCAGAGAAGGAAAGGCTGAGCTGGCTTGTAATGTCCCTCTCAACGCTGGCAGTCGGTTCTGTGAAACGCAATGAGGGTATTCAATAACGTTTAAAATGGTTTGTTGGATGGTTTACAAAAAAAAAAGCATGCTTAGATTCATCAGCTTTGCAAGATTTCATTCTTGCCCCCTTAATGGATATTTGGCTCCCAAATGCAAGCTGAGAATGGTACACTGCTAAATAAAGGTTCTACTCGGCTTCGAGAAGATAAGTCAGAAGATCACCAGGGGGAGGGGAAGGGAGGGGAGGGGCAAACTACTCCTCTCTAGCAACTGCTGTGGTAGCCACACACAACACAGGCATGCATGGACTGTCATTGGAGCCAGACCAACATCAGTTCCAATTTCCCCTGTGCTGTGTGCGAGTGCTGTCATTCAGGACGAGTTACTGCATCTCTGTGGGCCTGGATTTCTCATCTTGAAGACTGGGATTCTTACTCTCATGAAGGATTGTGCTGAAATGTACCTCACACAAGATTAGAAGCAGGAGGCCTGCAATGCCAGGCTAGTATGCTCACAAGTGCTGCGTGGCTGGCTGAACAACCATGGAATCAGATTGCATGTCCATGTTCAAAATGTTGTCATAGGCACTATTACCTCACCTGATCTTCCAAATAACACAGTGAGGTGGAACAAAGGGGACTAACCTTTTTTTTTTTCCCCTGAGTCAGAGTCTCACTCTGTTGCCCAGACTTGAGTCCAGTGGCATGCTCATGGCCACCGCAGCCTTGACCTGCTGGGCTCAGGTGATCTGCCTCAGTCTTCCAAGTAGCTGGAACTACAGGTGCCTGCCACCTTGCCCGGTTACTTTTTGTGATTTACTGTAGAGATGAGGTTTCACCAAGTTGCCCAGGCTGGTCTCGAAACCCCGGGCTCAAGCAGTCCTCTAGCCTTGGCCTCCCAAATTGCTGGGATTATAGGCTAAGCCACTGTGCCTGGTCAAATGTGACTATTCTTATTTTACCAGTGCGAGGTCGAGGGACTTGCCTTCATGGTATGTGATGGCTGAAATTCAGTTCTTGTTCTAGCTCACCTGATGCCACAGTGGCTGGAGTTAGGTGGGGCTCCTCAGAGCTCCTTTACTTATTCAGCAACTACTTATTGCAACTCAAATAGCTGAGCCAGATATTCATTCTGTGTGTGGTATCCTTGGTTGATTATTTTGATTTATGTATTTATTTTTGAATTGATGCCATCTCACTCTGTCGCCCATGGCTCACCGTGGCCTTGACCTCTTGGGCTCAGGTGATCATTCCACCTCAGCCTGCCAAATAGCTGGGACTGCAGGCATGCTACCACACCTGGCTAATTTATTTTATTTTTCTTTTTTAGATTTTATTTTTTGTAGAGATGGGTTCTCGCTATGTTACTGAGACTGGTCTTGAACTCCTGGGCTCAAGAAGTCCTCGTGCCCTGGCCTCCTAAAGTGCTAGGATTATAGGTGTGAGCCACCACTCTTGGCGCCTTAGTTAATTAGCACCGTCCTTGGTATAAAGTAGTTGCTCAATAATGAGTGAATGGATCAAATCAGTTTCTGAGTCCTTTCGATAGATTCCCCTGATTGTGCCAGAGGGGCAAGAACACCTGCAGGGGCCTGGGAGAGGCTGGCGGTTGGGTGAGGCCGAGATCTGTGGCTGTAGAGAGAAGCTGGTACAGGATGAGGCAGGTTACACGTAGCAGCACGATGACTGTCAGGATAATTGTGCTGAGTATAGGAAGGCAGACAAGAGAGTGTGCTGCACGATTCCATTAGATACAACTGCAGGAAACACAAGTTCATCTACAGTGACAGCAAGTCATTCAGTGGTGACAGCAAGTCATTCAGCGTTGCCTGGGGATCCGCTGGGCAGGGTAGGGAGGGAGCACTGTCAAAGGGACAGGAAGTGTGTGGGAGTGGCAGATGTGTTCCTTGTCTGACTGTGGTCATGGTCTCATGGGTGTATAAGTATGTTAAAATGTACCCGACTGTGTACTCCATATATGTGCAATTCATTGTACGCCCATTACCCCTCAACAGAGCCCTTAGAAGAGGAAGAGGAAGACAAAGAAGAGGAAGGCAAGAAAGGAGAAAAGGGAGAGGAAAGGGAGAAGGGGCAGGTTTTCTCTCAGGTCCTCTCTGCTCTACCCCTGCAGGCACGTGTGCCAAGGTCCACAGGCTGGTTCTTTTCCCTTCAGCGATCAATATCTTGGATGCTGGCTGGGGCAAGGATTGGCCTGGGACTCAGAAGGCCTTGTTCCTGGGCTTGTCTCTGCCACTCACAAGGGTATCACACTGGACATTAGCCTGACCTCTGCCGACCCCAGCCTCCCTTGGCAACGTTGACCTCTGCTGGCCTGGCCAACCCACAGCATTGACTGGAGGACCTCCTGAGGGGACACACATCAGAGTGTTTTGGGAACTACGAGTGTGAGTCAGAGGAGGAGGACAGTGGGGTGTCAACGAATGATCATACCCAGTCATGATGCCAAACACTACAATGTAACACCAGAGACCCTTGGCAGCTGCTGAGCTGTCTATGTCCCTTTGCTAGGGGGCCCCAGACCCCTATACCACAAACTTTCTTGTGTCCACCAGCTATACTTGATCAAGAGATGTGTTCTAGACTCATCATGGCCACTATGCACTGTGAGATCTTGGGCAAGTCATGTGTCCACTCTTAGCATCTGTCAAATAAGGGGTTGGACCCAAAGACCTGAGGCTTCTTCCAGTTCTTGTACTATGGGGTTCTGTTACCTTTGTATCCAACTATTTGCCCACTTTGAAGACTCCAGATGGGAAGGGGAGGTATGGCTAGTGGCAACTCTCTCCTCCTGGCCCTCAGTGACTTTGAGGCATCAGGGAAATGGTAACCTCACCACCTCCCTGCTACCTATAACATACTTGCACACATGCACACACGTGCAGATCGTGGATTGTTCCTCCACTGATGCTCCTTACTTCATTTTTGTTTGTTTTTGTTTTACTCTCATAAACACCAAGTTAACATATATACCCAGAGACCTTTATAGTTCATACACTTAAAATCTACCATGTTAACAGGTTAAAAATCTTACCTCCCAGAAAGCTTGATCATCAAAATATTTAGCCACATGGGGTGCTTTCCATATTTTGAGATTTAGAAGCAAACCTGTTTAAATTCATAATTAAATGTTAAAATGTTTGGAGTACAGCATTTGTTATCTCAAGACTCATAGAAATATCATATATCAAAACTATGGTATCTCAACAGAAATCCTTTTTCTTCCACAGTCGGAAGACAGACAACTGAAGTCCTGTCCTTAATTAATCCTACAGACATCTGCTAAAAGGAACTGTAGGAGCAGAGATCTCTGAAAGACGGAGGGGACACTGAGCAGTATATGATAGTCATGGATCTGACGCCCTTCTCAAGATGGAATAGAAGGGCCCAGCCAGCCCCACTAAAAAGCTGCTCCCTTCAAAACCCAAGAGCCACCATGGAGAGTGGCTTCAGTTAGGTCCTCCTAGAGGTCTGTCTTCTCTGGCTCCAATGGACTCACCCCAACCCAAGATTCCTCTTGTGTAGTTAGGAAAGTCACTTGTAACAGTTTGCTTTTGTGCCTTTTCTTCTTTCTTCCCATCTCGCCTCTGCCCAGGTCACTGGACCCTAACGCATTTCCTCAGTTTTGCAAAGCTGGCTGAATTTCCCAGGATACATTAAATGAGTGCTTACCTTTCCAGTGAAGCAGGGAAATGCTCCCCATCTGTGTATTTTTAAGGATGATCAGTTCCAGTATGATTAACAAGAGTGGGCGTGTGCTTAGAGAAATTCACATTTTCCTTTGGTAGCGCAAGCCTTTAATTTATATTGGCACGCAGGCTGCCATCAGCACACCTCATTTAGCTAGAAATACTCAGAAATGATCTCTGTCGCCTACATGAATTTTCCAGATAGCTGAGACTTACTCATCACTGCTGAAAAACCACCTAAAATATATTTTCTTGTCTTATGAGACAACGCTGAACATACTTAGACTTTTTGGTTTTTTTTCAATCAGAACCATTGCTAGGAACATTCACATATGAAACGTACCCTAGAACATGGGGAAGGCGCATCTGTTGAAGTTTACTGGCCTATTCTCCCTGCAGCCCAAGCTGTCTGGGTTCTTGTGTCCAGTGTTAAGAATTTCTTTTCCAGCCGGGCTTGGTGGCTCAGCCTGTAATCCCGCGCTTTGGGAGGCTGAGGTGAGTGGATTGCCTGAGCCCGCAGGTTCGAGTCCCACCTGGGCAACTTGGCAAGACCTCATCACTACAATAAATCAAAAATTAGCCGGGCATGGTAGCGCGTGCCTATAGTTCCAGCTACTCGGAAGGCTGAGGTGGAAGGATTGCCGGAGCCCAGTAGGTCGAGGCTGCAGTGGCCGGGAGCGGCCACTGCACTCCAGTCTGGGTGACAGAGTGAGACTCCGACTCAAAAAAAAAAAAAAAAAATTTCTTTTCCTCCGTGAGGCTCTCTGCTTTCATTTCAACCCATGTGAGTGACCTCTAAAACCTGTCCCACCTCTCATCAGGCATTTCGAATCTACCTGACCTGGGAGACCCAATATCTATGTTTGATGAGTCTGTTTCTTTTTTTTTTTTGAGTCAGAGTCTCACTCTGTTGCCCAGGCTGGAGTGCAATGGCATGCTCACAGCCACTGCAGTCTTGACCTGCTAGGCTCAGGCACTCCTTCCACCTTAGTCTTTCAAGTAGCACACCACCGTGCCCAGCTAATTTTTTTTTTTTTTTTTT
>CAUYQG010013165.1:0-11230 GCA_963574415.1 Tarsius wallacei | reverse complement strand
GAGGCTGAGGTGAGTGGATTGCCTGAGCCCGCGGGTTCGAGACCCGCCTGGGCAGGCGAAACCTCATCTCTACAATAAATCAAAAAATCAGTCGGGCGTGGTAGCGCGCGCCTGTAGTTCCAGCTACTTGGAAGGCTGAGGCGGAAGGATCGCAGGAGCCCAGCAAGTCGAGGCTGCGGTGGCCGGGAGCGGCCACTGCACTCCAGTCTGGGCGACAGAGTGAGACGCCAACTCAAAAAAATATATATATATAAATAGCGACTTTAGTCACCATTAAAAGATTCCATCCTAAGAGCTAAAAGTCTGAGCTAGAGATATGCGATTCAATTTTTTTTTTAATTTTTAATTTTAAATATGTGGGGTATAATTCAGAATTAGATATACAAATGTTCATTATGCAGGTACCCTTGTTGATGAGGTGTGTCCCTCCCCTCCCCTGGCAGTTTCCCACTATTGCCAATCCCTTTCTTATAGTATTACGATAGTTGTTTAAGGTCCACTTATGAGTAAGTCCTACTCAGTTCTTTGTTTCTGTTATAGATCACTCAGTATTATAGCCTCTAAGTCCATCCAAGCTGCTGCAAAGTTCGTAACTTTGCCCTTCTTTATGGCTGCATAAGATTCAGTTTTTATATGTGAACTATATTGCCTTGTAAGAAATACAAGCAAAGACACATTTTCTTTATCTCAATGTAAATTACACACAATTCTGGTCAGCTCACAAACACATATGTATGTAAACAAAGACAAGATTACGAAAACACAAATATACAACAAATCAGAAAGAGATCTCAGTTGGAACAACAGAAGCTAGCTCAAAGCTAGTCATTGAAATTTCTCTCACTAAACATCAAAGAAACATAAATTAAAACTACACTGAGATACTACCTAACTCCAGCAAGGATGGCCATCATCAATAATTCAAAAAACAATAGACATAGGAAAGGATGCAGGGAAAAGGGAACACTTCTACACTACTGGTGTAAACTAGTACAACCTCTGTGGAAAACAGGGTGGCAATTCCTTAAAAGATCTAAAAATCAACCTCCCATATGGCCCCGAAATTCTCCTACTGGGAATATATCCAGAGGAACTCAAGTCATTCTACAAAAAAGATACCTGCAACATGCATGTTTATTGCAGCACTATTCACAATAGCAAAAACATGGAACCTACCATGCTGCCCATTAAAAGTAGACTGAATTTTTTTAAAATGTGGTACATATACTTGATGGACTATTGTGCAGCCATAAAGGACAAAATTATGAACTTCGCAGCAACTTGGATGGATTTAGAGTCTGTAATACCCAGTGATCTATCACAGAAACAAAGAGCTGAGTACCATATGTTCTCACTCATAAGCAGACCCTGAACAGTTATCATAATACTGTAAGAAAGGGACTGGCAGTAGTGGGAAACTGCCAGAGGAGGGAACTGGGGGGAGGGGTGGCACACTTCAAAAATAAGGGTACCTGATCTCAAACCAGGTGACGTGGGGACCAAGTGAGGCCCAGACTTTACCTGTACAATGACCATTTGTATACCTAACCCTGAATTATACCCTACATCTTCTTTTTTTTTTGAGTTGGAGTCTCACTCTGTCGCCCAGACTGGAGTGTAGCGGCACACTCCTGGCTACCGCAGCCTCGCCCTGCTGGGCTCCGGCGATCCTTCCGCCTCAGCCTTCCAAGTAGCTGGAACTACAGGTGTGCGCTACCACACCCGGCTAATTTTTTTTTGATTTATTGTAGAGATGAGGTCTCGCCAAGTTGCCCAGGCAGGTCTTGAACCCGCGGGCTCAGGCAATTCATTCATCTCGGCCTCCCAAGGTGCGGGATTACAGGCTGAGCCACCGAGCCCGGCTACCCTCCATCTTTAAAATAAAAACAAAACACAACAAAACAAAATCCATTATTTTACTTCATGGAAGAATAACAATTTACCTTGGTGCATGTAGGAAAATTTTTGACTGCCTAAGTAGTATCATATTTGCCAGAACGTTTCACTAAGTCTCATGTAATGAAAAAATCATCTGAAAATGCCTTTGCACTTGAAATTATATATTCTTCAATACTATAACTAAAAAGGTGGTACATGTGAGGCAGCATAGTTTATGCCAAATACACAAGATCTGTTGTCAGAAGACCTCAGTTTGAATTGACTCTGACTCTCACTAGCTCTGCAACATTGGATACATCATTTAACCTCTCCCCACGGCTCAGTTCCTTCTTATTCAGTCAAATAGGAAAGAAAACAGCTAGACTACCTACTGCAAGAACCAATGAGATAATAAAAACATGAAGGTGCTATATAAAGTATTACCACTTTACAAACATTAATATTTTAAAACATTACTTAAAAATTATATCATTGGCTGGGCTTGGTGGCTCAGCCTGTAATCCCACGCTTTGGGAGGCCAAGGTGAGTGGATTGCCTGAGCCCGGGGGGTGTGAGACCCGCCTGGGCCTCATCTCTACAAGAAAAATTAAAAAAAATTAGCCGGGCGTGGTAGCACACGCCTATAGTTCCAGCTACTTGGAAGGCTGAGGCAGAAGGATCATCAGAGGCCAGTAGGCTGAGGCTGTGGTGGCTGGGCGCGGCCACTGCACTCCAGTCTTTGCTACCGAGTGAGACTCCAACTCAAAAAAAAAAAAAAAAAATTATATAATTAATTGCATATGTGAAACTTCTCAAAAGTTAGCATTTTGCTGTCTGAATGATTAAGCTATGAACCCAATTTAATCTTAATGCTATTTTTGAAAATGACATACACATCATGGAAGCTTGATAATTTGATAACATGTATACTGACACTTATTTTAAAACCCCTCCAGTTCCAGCAGAATCTCATATCTAAGCTTCTTCTTTACTTACGTTTATGTCTGTATGGTATATGAGGACACATAAAGCTGGCAAAATCTAAGGAAAGAAGATAAACAATAAGTAACACTAGAGTTAATAAATATGTCTCTGTAGAAATAAACAATTTTGATACAAAAAGCATTAATATGCTTTGTAGGGCAAGAAAGACAATGTTAAATTTGTTTAAATATTTATTAGGAAATGAAATGTTCAATTATCTGTTAGGAAAATGAAAATCTGATAAATTCAATGTGAAAAAACAAAACCATATTTCAAATGTTAAACTGAAATAAGTTAATAAGCTAAAACATCCAAATAAATCTGGCAGAGATTAATTTACCTAAAAAGAAAAACATTGGTAAGGCTGAGTGCTTTTATTAAAAACAAAACAACCCCCTCCCCAAAAATTTCAATAACCATTATGATATATAATGGCATGTGAAAAAAATGGAGATGCAAATATACAACTACAGCTATTAAAGAAAGTTACTTTTAAAACTGTCACCATTGTCTCATTATCTGCTTAAAGTAAAAATAAGATTTTATTTAATAAACTACTTAAGCTAAGTTCTTAACTTTAGCTTCAGTCAAGAAAATTCTAACCAGTACAAAGCATAAAGCTTTGTTTGTTGAATCCAGGCCCTAGGAATTTCCTATTAAAATCTGGGAGGGCATCAAGAAGGGTATCTGCATAATGAACATTTGTATAACTAACCCTTAATTATACTCATTTTTAAAATTAAAAATTTTAAAAATACCATCTGAGAGGGAGAAAGCAGGGGATAGAGGGAGTCACACTAAATACCTTTGCATAACAGCAAAAAGTAGCAGGTGCTAGAAAAGATGTCCATTACAAATCTTTGGTATATAGTCAACGGTTCTTTACACAGGTGTCTCCAACCCCCTAGCCATGGACCTTAGGAACTGGGCAGCAGGGCAGGAGGTGAGCAGCATGCAAGTGACTGAAGCTTCATCTGTATTTACAGCCGTTCCCCACCACTCGCATTACCACCTGAGCTTTGCCTCCTGTCAGATCAGCAGCCCAGCATTAGATTCTCATAGGAGCCAGTAACCTATTGTTAATTACACATGAGAGGAATGAAGGTTGCACACTATGAGAATCTAATGCCTGATGATCTGAGGTGGAGCTGAGGCAGTGATGCTGGCACTGAGGAGAAGCCGCAAATACAGATTAACCTTCGTAAGGACTGACTGCACAGAGACCATAATAAATCAACTGCTTGTAGACTCATATAAAGATAATAATTCCATAATAATTAATTATGTATTACAATGTAATAATAATAAAGTGCACAATAAATGTAATGTGCTTGAATCATCCCAAAACCACCTCACTGCCCCATGGAAAAACTGTCTTCCATGAAACCAGTCTCTGATGCTGCTCTACACAGACATGTGAATAAAGGTTTTGCAGGATTTTTTAAAACTCAAAATAGGCTGTCCGTTTACATATTAAATGTAAATAGAAAAGTTTATATTTTGGTTTATTAGTAGATTTAACACAAAACATGCAACACTTTTAAAAACATGAATTTTGTCAGAAATCAAATGGACTTAATGCAAACTCACAAGAAGATATGCACATAAGTACACTAGTTTTATCTGCAGCATCCCTTTTTGTTTTTTAGTGCTGAATCAACAACGCAATGCAGAAATAAAACTTTGAGATTCTTATAGTCCTTTTGTGTTTTTCTGTTTGAAGTTTTCTTTTTTTTGAGTTGGAGAATCACTCTGTTGCCCAGGCTGGAGTACAGTGGCACACAAGCTCACAGTCATCCCAGCGTCGATCTGCTGGGCTCCACTGATCCTTCTGCTTCAGCCTTCCAAGTAGCTGGAACTACAGGTGCACGCTACCACACCTGGCTAATTTTTTTCATTTATTGTAGAGACAAGGTCTCACCAAGTAACCTGGGCTGGTCTCCAACCCACGGGTTCAGGCAATCCACTTGCTTCGGCCTCCCAAAGTGCTTGGATTATAGGCTGAGCCACCGAGCCCAGTCCTGAAGTTTTCTTTTTATGAAAACAGTCATTAACATTTAGGTACTGCAAGACACTCAACACTTATTTCACAGGAGCCAGTAATTAAGTATGATATGTTACTTAAATAATCTCATACCTGCAATGAAACCAGTATATATGTTATTTTATTCCCTACACATGAATACCTAAAGTATAAACATAGGGAAAATAAGCCATCTGTCCTTTACAATTCTTCATTTACCTCCTGAACTGTCTCCATAGGCGGTGGGGGATCCTTATTCCTGCAGAGATTGACAATGACCCATGTGACGTTCCGAAGGAAGGTGATGGGAATGGAGGGATTGATGAAGGACAGAAGAGGTTTGACAACTCCCAGTGATATGACATAATCTCTACATTGAGGACCATCACCTACAGAAATGAAAATTGTATTTAAAAAAAAATTACATTCAAGATGAGAAAGTCTGAAATGTATGCAATGGCTCATGTGGGGACACTGATGTTCTATGTTTCCTCACCATTAGTCAAAGGCATCAAGTGTTGTTGTTTCCCATATTTTTATTTGGGGAATACAAATTTAACCTATTAATGCTGATAGCAAATTATATACCCTTTTAAAAGAGGTATCACCTTAAGTAAGTATTTAAGAGGCAAGAAGACAGTCAACCCACATTAAATTCAGAGGAAACATAGTGTGTAATGGCTATGCCAATGTAGGAAAAAAGTTAATTTAGATTCTTAATTGGAGTCTTTCAATCCTAAATGCAACTTACCTATAATGTTTCCCAATGCCCATACTGCTTGTTCACAAACATTTTGATGTGGTGAATGAAGAAGTCTCAGAAAAAGAGGTACTGCATCTGCAATAAAGAAAAACTAATATTTACACTGGCAAATGCCCCATGTGATATTCTAAAGAGTTTATACAATTTCATTTTAAACAAATTGATATTATAGCTGCCAAATGTGGATGAAAGAATGTGGCAAATATCTTTACCCTAAAAATAATCCATTTCAGTATTTTCCCCCTAGTAATATTCAAATAACACAGCAACTGGCCGTATCCAAAGGTTGTTGTTATATCATTAACTAAAAGAAAACAGCAGCACGAAATCTTTCCTGTAACTCATTAAAAAAAAAAAAAAAAAAAAGAATGCCTACTCCAAACATGTAACTTTAAAATGTAACACTTTAGTCAATGTAAATTCAATTCCTGATATGGGATAAACCAAAGAACTGATTAATATTAGGTCTACCTTATATTTTGAAACAACTTACCATTATAGCCCTTACTCTTTATATAATATTTACACATTATCACCATTTCTGGGACAAGCTAGATCACTTTTTCTTAAATTCCAATCAACTGTGTACCACCTCCAAGTATTTTTGTTATGTCTGTGTATTATTATCTGTATTATTTCCTTAACATTCTTGTAAAAATTAATTCAGTTTTAATAGCTTTAAGATATAGCTACATGTAATAAAATTTATCTAAGTATATAATTCAATGGTATTTTGATGTATATAGAGTTGCATACTCATCACCCAGAAAATAAATCTTTTTAAAAAATTATTTTATTTTAATTAATTTATTTTTTGAGTTGGAATCTCACTCTATCGCCCAAACTGGAGTACAGTGGCATGCTCCCAGCCACCACAGCCTCGAGCTGCTAGGCTCTGGCAATCCTTCCACCTCAGCCTTCCAAGTAGCTGGAACTATAGGCGTGTGCTATCATACCCGGCTAAGAAATTACTTTATTTTATTTTATTTTATTTTTTTATAGTTTCTTTTTCTTTTTTTTTAAGTTGGAGTCTCACTCTGTTGCCCAGGCTGGAGTGCAGTGGCACACTCATGGCCACCGCAGCCTTGACCGGCTGGGCTCAGGTGATTCTTCCACCTCAGACTTTCAAGTAGCTAGAACCACTGGCATGTGCCACCATGCTCAGCTAATTTTTTTTTTAATTGTAGAGACGTGGTCTCACCATGTTGCTCAGGCTGGTCTTAAATCCCTGAGCTCAGGCAAAGAAATCTTATGTCATGACAGTCACTCCCCATTTGTTCCTCTGCTACTTATTCCCCCAGCCCCAGGCAACCATTACATATCCACGTTCTGTCTTTACAGATTTATCTGTTCTGAGCATTTCATACAAATGAAATCATACTGTATGTTTTTCTGGGTCTGGTTTCTTTCACTTAACATGTTTTTAAGGTTCATCCATGTTGTAGCAGGTATCAGTTCATTCTTTTTTATACTGAACAGTATTCCATTGCATACCATATATCCACTTAAAAGTTAATGAACATTTGGATTATTTATAAAAACACTGTTGTGAACATTTGTATACAAGTCTTTGTATGGATGGATATATTTTCGTATCTCTTGGTTTCACCAAAGATTAGAACTGCAGAGTCATATGTTAACTCTATGTTTAACCTTTTGAGAAATTGTTTTCCAAAGAGGCTACACCATTTTACATTTATACCAGCAACATATGAGGGTTTCAATTCACTCATATTTTTAATTAAATTTATTTATCACTGCTCTTTACAGAAGACTGGTTCATGTACCCAAATAGAAGATAACAAAGAAATAAATTATGAAAACAAAATATTGTTATTAAACTGTAACTCCAACTTCTATTGAAAGCACCAGTCTAAAACCTGTTTCCTTTTGGCTATAATTAACACTTAACTTGGTATGTTCTCCTTGACATTTCTTATTGAAATATCTGAAAAACAACTGAAGGAGAACACAATTCTTACTACATGATTCAATGTAACTTATTGCTATATCATATACATTTAAAATCTCCTTGATTACCACCTAAAGTCAGCTAAGTGTTCCACAATGTAACAAACAACGTACTAGCCCACATCTAGCCACATCTAGTATTTTTTCAAAGAGCTTGTATCAGTTCTAGACAGTAATAGTAGCCCATCTTGAGGTAAGAAAATTTAAAATATGCTATAAGCTAAAAGGCAGAAGCCACTTAGCACTTTGAAGGTATCAGAAATAGATATTTAGTATCCTGTTTTTAGAGGACAGTCTCCGCTCCAAAAGATAAAGCTCTACTCTTTTTTATTTTTTAGAGATAGGGTATCACTCTGTTGTCCAGGTTGGAGTAACCTCAAACTCCTGAGCTCAAGTTTCCTGAGTAGCTAGGACTACAGATGTGTGCCACCATGTCTAGCTAATTTTTTTTTTATTTCTTGGAGAGACGAGGTCTTGTTTGTTGCCCTGGCTGGTCTTGAATGCCTGGTGACTCTTCTACTTCAGCCTCCCAAAGTGCTGAGATTACAGGTATGAGCCACTGTGCCTGGCCTCTACACTTTTTAGTAATCACAGTTAAAATTATTTAATGATAGATTAATGGTAGCTATGGAAAAGATGTGAAACATTAAAAGTAACATAAAAATCATCATTTAAAAATGTTCAGTCTTTACTACAAAAGTTCAGTCTTTACTACAAAACTCCATTTCTTTGCCCTCATTTAAAAAAATAAGTACAGAGAGTAAAAAATGTAATTTACTTACTAGACTGTACAACAGCTTGAGTCTGTGCAGAAGTTCCTGACGCTATATTAGTTAATGCCCAAGCAGCTTCAAACTGTAATGAAGGACTGTAAAAAAAAAAAAAAAAAAAATCCTTTTAGACACATAACTACCACTTATATTTATGAATCTTAGACCTATATGGCTATACTTTACCTTGTCCTTGAATTTCATCTGTTATATCCAATCACCGGCTCCCAAAGGCAGTTACTATAAATCAGCTTCTTTATGAACACCTGTATGGCAACCTTTAGCTGGGCTTACTTCCCTTGACTCTTTCTTTTCCCCAGACACATCTAATCAATAAATTATGTTTAACATTTTAACTATTTGTTACATTGATAGAATCCTAATATCACTGTGCTAGTTGAGGCCCTGTCATTTCACTTAAATCACTGTCGTGGCTGCTCTTAAAGTTAGGACCTCATCTGACTCCACTACAACATCTGCTTTACATACTGGAGACACTGCAAGGCTGATTAATTTTGCTGAAAGGTGAGATCATTATATTTTTAAATAGTGATGGAAGACCTCACAAAGAAAACAAAAATTGAACTAGCTGTTCAAAGACAGATTTAAAAAGAAAGGTACTGACAGCTGGAAATAAAAAAGTATCATGCATGGAATGATCATGATGTGTATGGATGAAAAGGACTGGATCAAGAGAGCTGAGGCTAACAAGGTAAGTAAAAATATAATTGTGTGTGTGTGTGTGTGTGTGTGTGTGTGTGTGTGTGTGTGTTACAGTGGTGGGAGTAGGGTATCTCAAACCCTAGGCTTCAGAATTTGAATTTTATTCTACAGACATACTAAGTGTAGGGGGCTACTGAAAATGGGAGTTAAGAAAATAATGCTGGAGTCAACGGCATGCAGAGTGGATAAAAAGGTTAAAGGCTGATGATACAGGAGAGACCCATTAAAAGATATAGAAAATAGCTTCTAAAAGGAAATTATTGACATTAAGTTAGGACAGATAGCTGAAAGAATATAAACCCTCTTAAGCAGAATACTACAGTAGGTGGGTATAGTCAGCAAAAACCAACGCTAGCCAAAGGTTAGGGAATTTGAAGAAAAGTCTGTAAACACTGAAGAAAGCAAGCAAGGATGCTAGTATCAAAAGGTTAAAGAAATCCAAGAAGGAAAAGGTGTTAAGGAGAATAAATATCAGAGATACAGCAAGCAGTGATGATGAAAAATATACACAGGTTAAAAAGAACAGGTAGAGTAGCAGATAAGAACTACAAGGGGATTTCAAAAAGTTAATGGAAAACGTATACTGTGAAAAAGCTACACACACATCTCAATGTTTTCTTTTGCACCAAAATAAACTTGTACTGACTTGTTATAACATGTCTAAACAGGATCTAGTTTGAGGCACTATTGAGGCACTAAGAAGGCCTAAAAAATCAGTCTGAAAAGAGCCCCTATCAGAGCAACATAAACTCTGCTAAAATTGAAGTAAGAACCAACATCAACTATACAGTGAAGCTTGGGTGGAAGAATGGTGAAATCACTGATACAGTGAAAAGCTTATGGAAACAATGCCCCAAAGAAAAGCAGTTTACAAATGGATAACTTGTTTTAAGAAGAGATGAAATGATGTTGAAGATGAAGTCTACAACAACAAACCATCCACATCAATCTGAGGGGGAAAAAAACAACCAATCTTGTTCATGCTCTAATTGAAGACCAATGATTAACAGCAAAACAGCAGAAACAAGAGCCAATACCAGAGATATCTCAACTGGTTCAGCTTACACCAATTCTGACTGAAAAGTTAAAAAGTTATGCAAACTTCCCAAAACCACTGCACCTAGATCCATTGCACACAACAGCAGAACTTTCAATGGAAATTTTTAAAAAGTGTGATTGAAATCC
The DNA here is from genome assembly GCA_963574415.1 of Tarsius wallacei. Lineage (NCBI taxonomy): Eukaryota > Metazoa > Chordata > Mammalia > Primates > Tarsiidae > Tarsius > Tarsius wallacei. Next base: position 933 of record CAUYQG010013165.1, on the reverse strand, counting down.
TTAACATTTCTTTGAAGAACTGTAACAGGAGATGAAATATGGCTTTACCAGTACAATTCTGAAGACAAAGCACAATCAAAGCAATGGCTACCAAGAAGTGGAAGTGGTCAGTCAAAGCAAAAATGGACCAGACAAAAGCAAAAGTCATGGCAATGGTTTTTTGAGACACCCAAGGCACTATGCTTATGGACTTTGTGGAGGATCAAAGAACAGTAACATCTGATTATTAAGAGAGTGTTTTGAGAAAGTTGGCCAAAGCTTTAGCAGAAAAATGCCTGGGAGAACTTAGAGTACTTCTACATTACAACAATGCTCCTGCTCATTCTTCTCAACAAACATGGGCAATTTCTCAAAAGTTTCTATGGAAAATCATCAGGTATCTACCTTACAGTCAAGATTTGGCTCATTCTGACTTCTTTTTGTTTCCTAATCTTAAAAAAAATATATGTAAAGCGCACCACTTTTTTTTTTCCAGTTAATAACATAAGAAGGGCCAGGCTTGGTGGCTCAGCCTGTAATCCTGCGCCTTGGGAGGCTGAGGTGAGTGGATTTCCTAAGCCCGCGGGTTTGAGACCCGCCCGGGCATCTTGGCGAGACCTCATCTCTACAATAAATCCAAAAATTAGCCAGGCGTGGTAGCGCGCGCCTGTAGTTCCAGTTACATGGAAGGCTGAGGCGGAAGGATCGCCAGAGCCCAGCAGGTCGAGGCTGCGGTGGCCGGGAGCGGCCACTGCACTCCAGTAGGGGTGACAGAGTGAGACTCCAACTCAAAAAAAAAAAATTTAAATGTAGCTTCAGAAAAAAAAAATCTTACCTGATGTTTCATTAAGAATTCTATTAACTTATTTTCAACCATCATGCCTTGGTACCCACATCTCTGGGCCAGAGCATTGTGTAATGAACTAGTGATGGCCAAAATCAAGGAGGTCCCCT
>CAUYQG010013160.1:0-24966 GCA_963574415.1 Tarsius wallacei | reverse complement strand
ACGCCCGGCTGATTTTTTGATTTATTGTAGAGATGAGGTCTCGCTTGCCCAGGCGGGTCTCGAACCCGCGGGCTCAGGCAATCCACTCACCTCAGCCTCCCAAAGGCGCGGGATTATAGGCTGAGCCACCGAGCCCGGCTTAATCTAAGTCTTAAAGAACAACTAGAAGTATGCCAGGTAGAGAAGGAAGAAGAGGCTCACAGCAGGAGGGAATAACATGTGGAACAGTGTACAGGTATGAAGTAATATTGTAAGTTTGATTGTCTGGTTCTCCTTTTCTAATGGGACACTGGATGGGTCCTGACAGGCCAAAGTGGTAGAAGCTCCAACTTAGATCTTAGATCTGTGGTCTTAGGTCTTAGATCTGTGGGTTTACTAAAATCAATAGATTATGCAAACTGAGATTCCAGATGGCAGACTGAGAGATACAAACTATTCACCAGATTAAGGAGAATCTGAGAATGGTGTCAGGAGGCTAAGTATGGGATCATGGTCTCTAAGAGCTAGGAGGTTGTAAGTGGTAATATCATGTTGGTCAGGTAGCAGGCAATGCTGCCTGAGAGGATCTTTTACATGCTCTCTGCAGCAAGATACGGGTCAGCTCTAGTTAAAATACCAAAGCTGGAATAGTCAAAGGAATGGCAGTTTAGTCTATGTTCATTTAAATAAACTGAACAAATATAGCAACTGTTTCATTAGAGTCCAATTAGAAAACAGAAACCACTCTAGGTATTCCAACAGAGGGAATTTAATACAGGAAATTGTTTGTACATATGGCTGAGAAACAAGACAGTGGGTAGTGAGTTACCCATAGATTAGTTACAGCAGGAAATTTCTATCTCACCTAGGGCTGAAAGGAGTCTAGTGATCAGAATCAGCCAGAAGACACTGGAGCCACAGTAGCCCTGTCCAACAGGATCTGGAATCTTGAAGGGACGTAGTTGATGCTTAGTTACCATCCAAAGCAAATATGAGGAAATAAATACCCTGGACTATCCTTTCCTTCTGCCCTTCAGTCTTCTGTCAGTCCCTTGCCCTCCCATTGACCAAACCAACCTGGAAGTCAGAGAGCAAAGGAGTCTGGAAAACGTAATTCCTTATGATGCAGAGCAGGGCAAAAAAAAAGGGCAAGGAAAGCATCCAAGAGCAAGCAGTCAACCAGCAAAGTCAGGGATAAGACAATAATGTGGGCAGGATTAAATTATGAAGCATCTTTTTTTGTACTTTACTCTTTGGGAAACAGAGAAGAGCTAAACAGTTTGAGTATGGCCATCTTAGAGTTTCATAGAGATCATTCTGGCTGCATATATGAATCAAATTTTCGGCAAGAGACTGTAGGAAGCCTAGAAACTGTTGTGATCGATTTAGATCAAGGGCAGAACTGCAATGTTCAGGATCCTAGGGAAAGGGTTCCCAAGGGTCAATTTAAATAGGGTTTGAGGTCTCAACTGAATATCACATGAGAATGACAAGAAGTCCTCTTTGAAGATAATCATTCTGATTTTGAATGAACATTGAAGTTTCTTATTTAGCTGGGCAAAATTACACATTGGACTTTTGCACTTAAACTCACATCATAGTACTTCACTTCCTGGTCCCCTGGTGACTGGGTAGGGTCATGAGACTAGTTCTGACCAATGACTCATAAGCTGACAAGGTCTATATCACTTCCAGGCAAGGGTATTAAGATGCAGTGTAAGAACCTCAAGAATTCTCACTCTCACTTGGCCAGCATGACCAGCAACATTTAAGATAGTGACTGCTTTGTCAGACTGGGTCCACTCCTAGCAAACTCAAAAAAGATGAACAGCATAGGCAAGAAGAAATAAACCTTTGTTGTACACAGAGCTTTTAGAATTCTTGTTATTGCAGTATAACCTAGTCAATACTGACTGAAACAATAGCCATATGTCCTTGAGCATACCATTCTCAATTTCCTCACCTATAAAAAAATGGGAACAATGAGACCATTCACTCACTGGACTATGGTAATAAGAAGTGGATATATGTGGATGTGCTTTGCAAACTGACAATGTTTTTCTTCATTCAAAACTTGAGGTATTACCAATGGTTTGTTTTGTTTTTAAGGAGGGCAAATAGCAGGAGAGGAAAGAATTTCTACCCACTTAAAAGAAAACTTTATGTTCTACTTCAACTAGTCTTCTACACTAACTGCAAGGTCTTCAGGTAAATCTTTATATGTCTTGAATGACACTTTTGGGAAGATCTGCCTTATCACTTGCTGATGCAATGTGAACACACCTTCAGCAGGTCTAGGCTGCCTTTGATGAGCCCTTCTGAAAAGTGTACACCTGTCCCTGAGGAGACGCTACTGTCAGCTCTGGTTAGAGCACCATTTCCTCTGATATGTGTTACTCACCTGGCATTGTCACTCTGCCAAGCTTTTGATTCACTCATTTATTCAGTTAGCAATAATAAGAATAGATTGAGCATCTCTTAGATGAGAACATTGCTATGGTCAAGGTAATTCTACTTTCTGAAACTCAAATGAGGACAGAATAGAATTTTGAAACTGAGCCTATCATGAATAATCTGGCATACATGATAGCAACAGGATATTCATTCATTCATTCAACAAATATTTATTGACTCCCTACTACATGCTGGAGCTTCAAATGGAAAACAAAAATATACACAATCTCTGCGTTCAAGTTTCTCATTACATGGATAGGAAGACAGATATTAGTGAAACAATCACAGATACATCTAAACTGGCAACTGAGATAAGTGACACAACAGCTATGATGCCCTGGAATTTTGAGGCATTTCACTTAGGGAAGCCAAGGGAGCTTTCCTGCAGGAACTAATCAATGCTTAAACTGAAATTTGAAGGTGATTGCATGGAGAGGAAAAGGGAGAGCATGCCCTATAGAAGGAAGACATGTGCAAAGGCACCCTGGTATGATGAGTATATAAGAGGCCAAAAGAAAGCTGGGATAGAGAACGCAAGGAGGAAAAACATGTGAAATAAGGTTGGAGCCATAGAAGATTTGGTAGAAAATGCTCAGCACTGATGTCCTTATACCAAGAGTGATAAGAAACCATTGAAGACACACATAGAAGTATTCGATATGACATCAGTTTGACCATGAGTGGCATAATGTCTGGCAGGAAAACATGTCTTAAAAAAAGCAACAAATTAAGGAAGATACCAGAATATAAATCTCCAAAGTCAGGGATGTTGGTTCACTGATGTACTCACATACCTAGAATAGCACCTGGTTCACAGGAAGAACTCAATAAATATTCAAATGAATAATGAGATAGAATTTTTGAGGAACCAGAAGAAGGAGCATCACTCCCAGAGCTCAGGGAGGGTATCAAGAAGCAGCATCTAAGGCCATGTAAGATCATGCTTATGGAGATGAAGAGTTGTTATCCACGAAGATATTCCAGGCAGAGAGGCCTGCTTTGACAGGAGACAGGGAGGCTTCAGGGTCACAAGCTGAAGAAGCAGTTCACTTCAGCTGGAACTCAAGGTACATGAAGAGGAGTCATGAAAGGTAAGATTGCAAAGGTAGGCTAAAGTTAGCTACTATGGGGCCACCTGGAATGCCAAAGCCATTTCTCAAGCTTATCCATATATCTTGTCTTGGCATTTGGATTTCTCACTTATAGGAAAGCCGTATGCTGTAACAGGAGGAGACAGGCGCCAGGAAATCCAGCTCTGGAAGCAACAACCCGACATCAATGTGATGATAGATTTTTTTGTTTGTTTTTATTTGGGAATTCCAGCATGTGAGCCAGCCCTCCTCAGCAGCACGCCCTCCAGGGAGCCGCTGGGACGTCTTCCCTCTATCTGGCACGTGGATCTCGCAACCCCAGCCTGCACTTGTTCTACCCTTTGGGAGGCGGAGAAGGGGATGTGGAACTGAACGAATGTAATCCGCAATTCCGGCACCATACGGGAGGAGCATGGGCTGCCGCTCAGTCATGCAGAACTTCTAAAGAAACGCTTCTCCCGTGGAGACTCCAGACCCTGTCTGCTTGCCACTATCAATATACGTTGAACTGCACTTGGACAAATCAGAGCAGTTGGAATGAATTACCCATCACAAGAGTTCTGAGTGTTACTTGGAGGCAGGCATGAAATTCAAGAAACACTGTTTTGCTGTGCATGGGGATGTATCTTCTTCCTTTTTTTAATTTTTAGAAATTGAATTCACAAAAAGAGTAACAGATTGGGAGTCAGGAGCCCTGGGTGGTAACTCTGGTTTGCCACAAACGAGGCTAAGACATAGTTATTTAACTTTTCTGGGTTTTCTCATCTATTAAATTAAATAATAATAAAGTAGAGGGGAGGGAGAGAAGGCAGTATGGACAATCAGAGGCCTGCTGTGGCTGAGATGTGCCAGAGTCTTTCATTATGAAAGTGGCATTTGGTGAGGGATGGTCCAGGACAACAGAGAGTATAAGGCATGTGGGACCCACTCTGGCTTTGAGTCCCAGCCCTATGCTCCTAGCCATGCGTCTCTCCAAGCAAGGCTTCACTGAGTGCTCACTCTTCGCCTCTTCCAAATGCTTTCCAAGTAGTTACTCATCCCTGTGACTGTCTCCATGAGGGGAATGGTCAAGCAACCTGAACTGGGTCCACGCTAGACCCACCACAGTGCTAAGCATAGGAGACAGGGCAGTGAACTCCCAAGATATCCACCCTTTGGTGTCCCAAACACAACCATACTGCTGCCTCCTCCCTTCTGCAGCTATGCTGATGTTAGAAAGCAGGGATCATGCCCCCAGGCCCAAGTTTTCTTTGCTGCAGACTGAACATCCTATGTCGTCTGCTCTGATCATGTTTCCCCTTGTCCACATCCTCCTGAAACCTGCATCCACAAGGGACACACACGGGTGGCCTAGGATGGAAGGGATGTTCTGCACTTCATAATGCAGCACTACAGCAAGACAGTGTCTTAGCCAGCTGTAGCTAAGAATGCATATCATGATATCGATTACAAATGGAACTGAATTTGGGGTACGTATGAAAAATATCAGAAAACCCTCTAATCCTCCCACTACTACCTCATCTTTCCCAATTTCTCAAGACATTTGTTAACTGAATTAATAGAAAGTCAGTGATCATCTCCAGGGACTTTTTGCCCACTCACTGGGCTCTTAGGGGAGCCTCTCCCCAGGCCAGGATCACTGAGTTATAAACTCCTTTTCTTTAGGCCCCAATCGCCCCATGCACAATATTTCCCCATCCGCTTTGGCCCAGGTCTGGTCTGTCTTCCTCATAACACCAGCATGCAGGGCTGAGCAGAGAGAGGTTAGGGAAGTGGCTTTTGCTGCATCTCTGTCTTCACATAGGGCAATGCCTGAGCCCCTGGAGACCCCAGCCCTTTCTGGCTATAGGTTCTCTGGGGACTCAGTGGACTGATGGCTCTGCTCTATGGCCTTCTGTCTCTGGAGAGGGAGAGGGAGTGGGTTCTTTCGGATCCTTTTCTCTGTCTCAGTTGGTCTGGCAGGCTGTAGGAGTGTGTGTTGTGGGTGGCAGTGGTGGTGGTGGCAGGGGTGGCAGCAAGGGTCCATGTCTGATTCCTCTCAAGCATTCAAGACAGCACTCAGCACACAGTAGGCACGCAGTCGGTCTTTGTTGAATGAATGAATGAATGAATGAACAAGCATTAAGGAACTGATGTTGACCCTGAAGAAGCTGGTGTTCTTTCTAAGTTCTCTCCAGGCACTCTCTTACCTTCTGGTTTAGGGATCTCTGCACTGCAACACGCTGGTCTCTTGGCAGGGTCCTTGTTAGAACTAGCTCAGTGCCTGCACCAGGCCCACAGCCTCATAGCCTCAGTTCTCCCTAGAGAACTTCCAGAAAGTCTTGACGGGTTGGGAGAGAAGGAAGAGAGCTAGCAGAGCACTCTATCTCTAGAGGTGTGCAAGCCAGATGCCACACAGTGGCTGGGCTGAACAGACACCAAGCCTTCTTTCAACCCTGAGTTTCCTCACCCGGGTTCCAAGAGATAAAAGATTCCCTCCCAGGTTGCTTTGGGCCTCAGGGCTATTCTCCTGCTCCTTCCACTGCAAGCCAATCCAAGAAATGCACTCACTCAGATGAGGATCAAAGCTGCCGGGAAGCCCCTGAAGCACCCTTGTAATGGGCTGCTACTGAGCACTGGAGCTGCTGGGGAGGTCTGGGGAGTAGCTTCGTGGTAGGGAAGGGGCCATCCATCCACAGAAGGATGCCTGAGGGAGAGGAGCCCAAGACGGCTTCTTTCTCTCCTCCTCAAAGGGGAGTCAGACTGGAGAGCAGAAATGACCTCACCTTGCATCACTCCTATGAGCTTTGACTAAGTAGCTGCCAGTACTGAAGCCCGAGGAGGAAATGGGAGGACTCCAAGCAGCTTCCCTGGATCTTCTTAGGAAATGCTCATCCCTGTTTCACCCAGAAAACGGCATCAGAGGCCATCACTAAAGCTTCTTACAAGGACCCTCAGGACAAAAGCAAGTGCTAGTCCTTCAGGAGAGTGAAAATGAAAACAGTTTGTTCAGTGCTGCTTCCAGGTCTGTCACCCCAGAGCCTGTGTAGAAGTTGGCAAAGAGCTCCAAGAGAGAGCTTGTTTCATCTCTCGAATTCAAGGTAAAAAATTCATGCTGGGTGGTCAGGTTAGTTTCATCGTGTGATCAGGACATTCAGAGGCAATAATATTCAGTAACAAGACCAAACATGAAATGAAGAATTTGACAAATGCTGGGAAAAGAATCCCAGAATTATAATATGTTATAGTTGTTTGTGCTCTGCCATGTTTACTCAAGTGTTTGATCTTTCCCTCCTCCCAACTGTCTGAATTTCAGGAGGAAATACTTCTGAATTTTGTTTTCCTGCTGTATCCCCCCTGCTGAGATCCCGAGGTTCTCAGCAATACAAACTAACACATGAAGACTTGGGGAGACCTTGGAAGACGTATACACGGTGAAGAACCAAGTGATGCAAAGGAAATGAAAGACAGCCTGGTCACATTGTCTCCATTATCACAATCATCACTTCCTTTTTAGTGTGAAGGATAGAATAATTTTTTTGTTGTACTTTGTAAAGCAGCTTATTTGTCTGCTAAAGAATATTAACCAAAAGAGAGAAAAAATTAGGAATTAGTCACTTTTATTATTAAATGAATAAATGTGCAATAACCACCTTTGACTTGAGTAAGGCAGAAAATGGGAGGAGAAATCTGACTGAACCAGGCCACAGGCATTGCATCTCAGCTCTCCTGTGAGCGTTCAGCCTCCCAAAGTCGCAGGGGTCTTGTCTACACCTTGGGAATGGCCGTTTCTTCTTGGCCTAAAAATTATGGTGAGCACCAATTTGGAAACCTGCATGTGAGATGCCTTTATCAACTATACTAAACCAATGTGAGCATGACAGACATAAAACAGCATGGCAGCCATGGCTTATTATCCATAGTGAAGAAATGGTCTTTCCAACATGACCATTATAAATAAAATTGCAGTCAATCTGAGAATGTGGAGAGCAGTGATAATGGTATGAAATATAAGAAATCAGGCCCCAAAGCTGCAGCAATATTTTAGATAAACACATTTCTTCATTCATCGGGCATCTTTTCTGGATAGCAATGGGGAAACAAAGGCGCAGGTCCTTAGTGTGAAGGGAGCCCACAGTCTATTGAAGGGACCAGAGAATGCAGCAGATGTTAACAACAACATGTACTGAGGCATGAGCTAAGCCCAGAGCAGGACACCCGACCCACCATTGGGTGGTCTGGGACAAATATCTCAAAAGAGCGTTGGCGATTGGAACCAAGAGTGCACCCCAGAAACAGAACAAATGCCCTGAAGTTTGCTCCAGAATGCCCAAGTTCACTTTTCATTCTTTTGTGTGTGTGATATCATTTAATTTTTTTCTTTATTTCAATAGCTTCAGGGGGTACAAATAGTTTTGGGTTACATGGTTGCATTGTATAGTGGTGAAGAAGTCTGGGTGTTAAGTGTACCCACCACCCCCACACATGCACATTGTACCCTATAGGTGATTTTTCATCCTTCCACTCCTTTCCCCTTCCCCCTTCTGAGTCTCCAGTGCCCATTATACCCTTCTCTATGCCTTTGCAGGTCCTTAGTTTAGCTCCCACTTAGAAGTAAGAACTTGTGGCGTATGGTTTTCTGTTTCTGAGTTAGTTCACTTAGGATGATGTTCTCCGATTCCATCCAAGTTGCTGCAAAAGACATTATTATTTCAATTCTTTATGATGACTGAATAGTATTCCATAGTGTGTCTATACCACATGTTTATTATCCACTGATTGGGTGATGGGCATTTAGGTGGATTCCACATCTTTGCAATTGTGAATTGTTCTGCAATGAACATGTGAGTGCAGGTGTCTTTTATATATACAAGCTTGCCTTTCATTCTTGCCTCAGGTGTCGGCAGCCACAGGATTAGTTTGGTATGATTTTGTCTTTGGCCTTGTGTCTTCGGTGCACTTGTCATCCATCCCCACCTGCTGCTGTGTTTATATTCTTCTGCAAGGTCATGGGATTCTAAACACAGGGACTGGGGGCAGGGAGATGGAAGTGATGGCTGCTGCTGCTAACATCAAGCGTGAGCTCTCAAGGCTGATTCCACTGGAGTCACGCACATCCACCTCCCAGGGATAGCACCTGGGAGTGTCCTGGAGGAAGAGTCAAGGCCAAGGAATGCCTGGACCATTGTTAGGGACTTGCTCCTCCTTGCTGCTCCCCATGTCATTTAGGCAAAGAGGATTAGGGCATGCCTTGAGGTCGGCCTGGGGAATGCCCCATTTCCCCAAACACAGTATGCAATTATAACAGAGGGAGGTCACAGGGCCTGATCTTTTGAGCAAATAATGCTGTCCCTGGAGAATAAAAAGCTAATGATTTATGTAATTTCCCTTTAACCCCTTACTTTCACAAGGTTCCATTACTCAGACCTGGGACAAAGGTCTTAGCAAGCTGGGTCCCTCTCACACACAAGCCACGACATGATGAACTGTTGGGGCCTTGGGCCTTCCGCGTGGAGTTCCCCACCCCCACTTCTGTGCCTCATGGAAGCTCCTAGTCATCACATAAGGCCCCACTCAGATGTCACCTCCTGCCTGCAGTCTGCACTAGTCAGTAGAGTTAACTGAATTACAGCATCACACCCTGAACTGCCAGAGATCAGCTACAGAGGGTCTGTGCATATTTGATGCCACAAAGAAGCAGGAGTTCTTAGAGCAAAAAAGAAAATGGGGAGGGGTATTACATAGGTAATAAATAGTGCCTGTCACTGAAATATTGTATTTCTACTACCTACCCATCACTCTCTCCTTTTGATGATCATAAGATATATTTGCACATTAAAGGTTTCAGAATTTTATATATTATGTTCAACTCAAAATGTCCCACTTTCCTACGGCCACAGGCTGGATGTTTCTTTCACCTTCTTATAACACCTGTAAAAAATCTTTAGAAGATGCAATAAGAAACACCAGCATAGAGCATCTGAGCCACATAACATTTCTGTGAGATAAGCACAATTATTCCCATTTTGTAGGTGATGAAATTGAGGCACCAAGTGATCGAGTGAGTTGCAGAAGTTTACCCAGCTAGGAAGCAGCAGAAGCGAGAATTAAAACCCAAGACTTCCAACTTCAAATGTAGGTCTTTTCTATTAAAACCAGATAGGTAGAAAGATAAGAAAACTAAGAAAGACAGGTAGATTGTGTTGAAATTATTGTCTGTAAGATAGGTCTAAAGGCAAAGAGCTAACATTAATGACCCTAAGCCCATTGGGATCTAGCAGGGGACTAATTAAAGGGCACAGGGCTTTTCCGGTTTCTATCTTTCCTTCATTTGCTCAACAACACAGCCCACATGCCTCATATTATGACTGAGCATCTGCTCTGTTTCAGCCCCTGCTGGATACCTGGAAGGGGACATAGCCTTTGGCCTCTAGCAGCTTCCAACCTCTCCTGGCACTCTTTCAGCCACTCTGATCTGCTAACTATTGCCCTGACACCCAGGACTCTCTCAGCTGCCATGCGTTGCATATTCCATTCCCTTCCTGGGGAAAGTCTTTTTCATTCTTCTCTTCCTGGAAAAATCTTGTTCAATTCTTTAAGCCCAGCTATACAGTCATCTCTGGTTTAGGCTGCCCCACATCCTTGACTTACCTTCCATCTCAAGGCAGGGGAGCAGCACACAGCTATGCCATGATGGGAAAGATGTAACCTGATCTGTGGTGAATAATCCCTTTGGAAGAGAAACTATGCAGAGAAGGGAGGGGATCTGAATGCTTTTGTAAGTCAAGAGCACCCCAGACGGTATTTACTACTTCAATTCTGTCAAAAAGGTATAATCATCACAACTCCATATGTTGGAGTTGGAAGTTAACATTCCAATACTCTGATCTCTGAATTAGTACTCAGACCTGGACGATATGTGCTAGTCTAGAAAGAAAAGTCCTTAACAGAAGAACTTGTCAGAGCTTGGGTATTCCTGCCCTGGTAGATAGCACTGACCCTACATGACAACAGCCTTCTGGTTACTGGAGAGAAGATTCCATTGTGGGGCAGGATTCATTGTCCCCTCAAGCCCTCCCTTACCATCTGCTTTGCTATCATGTTCATCAAGATACTACTGAGGATTCATTTCCTTTCCTTGCTAACCTGCCGGTAAAGCATAATGAGTAGAAGAGTGATCTACGGTATCAAACTCAGCAGGATTCAAAACCCAGCTTCACCATTTTCTTAGAGACCTTAGACAACTAACAATCTCTTGGCGTCCTAGTATTCTCATCTCTGAAATTTTAACATAGAGACCAATGCCAACATTACAAATTGGTTGTGGAATTAGATGACATAATTTGCAAAAAGTACACAGTGCTCAGCACACAATAGCCCTCAATAAATGGCAGTTATTATTAGTGATAGATTTTTGTTATTTCCTTGATATAGTGCCTGAAAGCTATCTAGGTTTTCTGTCTTATAAATTCAGGCATTGACATTCAGCTTCCATATAACTAGAGTGAGAGGCAAGAATTCACTCAGCATGAGAGTGAGCTTTCCAAAGTCCAGGAACAATGATTAGATGAAGTTCTTGAGTCTCAAAGCCTTGGGTCAGGCCCCAGTGACATTACTGCCCTGATATCAACTTCCTGTGGTCCCTCATTCCTGCCCACTGGCCAGTCACCCTTGCCGTTGAAAAGCTCTGTGTTGCTTTCTTTGCTTCAATGAACTGCAAATGCTTTTATATGAATGCTTCCTCTACCAGAACATTAGAACATAGAAGCCAAGGCATATATCCTCCCCATCTCTGGCCCAGAATAGGTCTTACTGTGTGTGGAATGGACAAATGACTTTAGCAGGAAGTTAAGAGTAAATTTATAAAGTTATTATTGATTAGATCCATGAGTGAAGTGCTTGATGGGACCAAAATGTAAGAAAAGTTTAGTTTCCTCTGTATCCTGTTTTCCCAGTTCTAATTATTTTAGAGCATGGGTAATTCCCACAGCAACCCTTTCTCTTTTCTTCTCAGTGCTCGTTTTAATCTTTGCTTCCTCTCTACCTCCTATGTTCAAAGCCCAAAATGGGTAGATCATGGGGGGAGATCTGTGTTATAGGGGCTACTGGCAGTACCCATCTGTCCAACATTCACCATGCATCCTTCTGGAGCATTCAGGAAGAACCAAGCCGAATTTAGACTGTCCACGAAGCACCTCATGTTGACAAGAAAAGAACAGAGGAACAGGGGATTATGTCATCAAAGGGATACAAGATCCAGTGAGAGAAAGCCAGGTACTTGCCCAGGACTCCAGCTGTGTTAGTCAGGATGCCAATAGAGCCCCCAGATCTCAAGGGTTTAAAATCACAAAGGTTTCTTTCTGGGTTGTGGCACATATCTAATGCAGGTCAGCAAAGGACTCCTTCTAGTCATCCAAGGACTCAGCCTGGCAGGGGAGCAAGTTGTGTTGTGACACCTCCATCTTAACACTTGCCTTCAGGGCTCGCTACCACAGGAAGGAGGAAGAGTGGAAAACTCACCCTCACTTCTAGATACATTGGCCAAAAATGAAACACATCACTTCCACTCAGATCCCATTGACTGAAACTACTCAATGACCCACTGACCTGACAGAAGACTGGAACATGAGATCCTCCTAGTTCCCCAAGAAGAAGAAAAGATGAGACTATTCTTGCAACTAGAAGTCTCTACTTCATGTTGTAAAATATCACAGGAATAGACTAGAAAAAAGTTAATAACTTTATTCCAATTAACTCAAATCTCTACTTATATAAATGGTATGACTGAAATAGAGAACAATCTCAAATTGAAATCTGACAACCACTAATCACTGGAATCGCTCATCCCTGTTGGTAGTTCTATTATGGCGACTGCTCAGTATAACAATGGCCTGGCCACCAACCCTAAGACTGGCCAGCTGATTGTCCCCAGAAGCTGATGGAAAATCCTAAGCTAAACCATACCCAAGGCCATGCTGTTTACTAGTAATGTGTTATTTGGGGTAATATTTAAAATGTGATTCATATAATCAGTTTACCAAAAGGCTTACTGGTTCAGAAAACCAAACCAAAAAAGTTGAAAAGAATAAGAAAAGAGTGAGAAATTTTTGCTGAAAGACAAACTAGGAAAAGCAATTTTTAAACTCTTTTTGAATGAGACTGTGCAACTATATTCTTGGAAGTTACCTTTTATCCCTGGAAGTTACCCTACTGAGTATGAGTGATGAACACTCTGGATGGCTGTTTCAAATACACAGAAATATTCATTACATTGTAATGAATGCCTCATTTTACATGTAAACGTGTAGTAAAAGGAATTCAATTTAGTAGAAAAGCAGTTCCTCTCCTTTCCCACTACGATAAATGTTGAGCAAATATTTTTAAAACATTGATAAGAACAAATGCCAAATTAGTTTTTTGAGGTGTCCACATCTCAACCCAGGCCTGGATACAGCATAGCTCTAACAGAATCAGAGGCAGATCTATCTTTCGATAAGTAAAAGGAAGCCTCCTGATGTAGGCAAAGACATAGAACTTGAATACAACAGTGTTATAAGGACTGGCATAGCAAGTTACTTACCAATTTGGACAACGTGTTTAAACTAGCCAATGGCAATAATAAAGCTTACCTTGTAGGGACTATTTATTTAGTGAAATAAATAAGTTACTGTATATACAGTACCCAGCATGAACCTGCCTGGTAGATGATAGATCTTTAGTGTGTAGGCCTAAATTAATTTATTGCCATAGCAGCCAGAAGATTTGAACTTGAGTCAAGCAACGTCAACATGAAGTGGGACAACTCAACAAAACATGCCTTTCTCCGAAACAGGAATGATAACAACTGCTTCTGCCTGCATGACAGAGCTATAAAGATGAGCAAGATAAAGTAGAAGAGAGACCTTTGAACGCCTAGCAAAAAGACACTAGAGAAATCCAAACTATTATTACCTGTCTTTGCTGAGTAATAACAGGGGATTTTCCCCACCAGGAAACAGCTCTCTGCTCTTGAGAATGCACATTGTCCACATCAAGCAAATGCTACAGTGCTGACCTATTTGCCAATGTCAAATAGAATCTTGGCAAAGCTTTTAGTTAACCGAGTTCATCATACTTAAAGACACAGCATCAGATGAACAGGAAAATCCTGAGAGGGCCTCCCTCCTACATTCTGAGTGTAGGAGTGACTGAACAGGTTTGATGCTGAGTCATCAGCAACAACAGAGAATTAAAACCTTCCACTTCTAGTGTCATTTTCATGCTTTTTGTGACATTCCTGGAGTTTCCCATTCCCACTGTCCAGTGGCATGACCCTTTTCTTCCCAGGGACTAAGGGCCCAAGGCCACTCTTCTTGGTGACTTATATTTGGCATTTGGCCAACAAGCATTCCAAGAGCTGTTCTTATAGAGCCAACAAATAAAACTTCCTTCAAAAAAACCTCTGCATTTTTTAAATTCTACGATAGGAAAGAAACATTCACAAAAACTTGATTTTGAACTGACGTAGAATCTGCTTTGGCAAAGGAAGAAAAAATGTGTTTTCAAGTTTGCTCCAAATGGTAGTGAATCCTCATACAGATCCAACCCCCTTAAAAGAGACAGCTCATAAAACCTACTGAGAAACTTGTCAGTGTAACAAAATTCTCCGGGACCAATCCCTTCTAAAAATGCCATGCCAGATCTTTGGTGGAGTTGTGAACAGTAGGCAAACCCCTGGGAATAACATGAGTCCCTGTCTTCAAAGAAGCTGATGTCTCCAAGCACTGTCTCATTAATCCTCATGACCGATCTATAAGGAAGTCAAAAACCATCATTATTTTTTTCCTTTTCTGCAAATTTTATGGGCTCCAACACTTGCCTTGGGTAACAGGACACATCCGTGGCAGAGCCCAGCCTCCAGGACTGACCAGACTCCTGGGAAATTACTTGTGTCATCCTATGGTCACTCATTCATTCACATGCTGGGCAAACATTCACTGGATGCTGATTCTGTGCCAGGCACTGAGCTGTGTGCCAGGATAGGGAACTGATTAAGGAGAGGTTCTGTCCCAGAGAAATTTACAGTCTAGGAAGGAGAGGCTGGGAAGTCTATAGATCATTACAAAAGATCCAGGCAATATAACTGGGTGTTTAGGAGTATAACAGGTGTAAAGGAATTCTGGGTTCAAATTCCAGCTCCACCTCATATTTGCATTTTTCCATAGCACTTATCTCCTTCTAACATACTATTTACATACTATTTAATTTGCCTGTTTATTGTCACATGCACACGTGCGTGCACACACACACACAAATAGAAATTCTGCAAGGACAGATATTTTTGTCTGTTCAGGGATCTATCTTCAGGGCCTAAAACAGTGTCTGGCACATAACAGGTGTTGAATAAACCTGTTGGGTGAATGAATTCACTATTTGTCCCTGGGAAATTTACTCACCCTCTTTTGAGCTTCAGTGTCCCCATCTATAATATGAGGGATGTCAAGATGATTGGATCAGATGGCACATAATACCCAGCATGGAGACTAGATCATAATAAGCAAAATAGGTTATCATTACTGTTCAATATTACAATGCAGTAGGCTTCAGTGCTAAGGGAGCCTGAGCCTTAATGAGCATTAACAATCTCTGCTTGAGGGTATGAGGGAAGCCTGCCATAAGTCCTAAAGAATGAGTAGTAGAATACTGCTAGAGAAAAATGGAAAAAGGAAAAGGACTCAAAGCAGCAAGAAAAGCAAGACAAAGACTGAGAAACCTCCATGCTGCTCTCGAGCTCTTGCTTCTAAAACACTATACCCCATTTTGGTTCACAGCCTTCTGCTTGAGGGATCACTTTCAGGACCCAGCATAGAGCAGGAGTTCCCTAGTCCCTCCTACAGAAAGGCAGATTACTCTCCAAAGATACTGCAGCGTTGGACTTTCCTTGGGGGCCCTGCCACAGGCTGGATTCTGTGTGCTCAGTGCAAATCTATAGAGATGAGCCTGGACTGTGTGAGTGAGTGCAACTAGTCAAACAAGAGGCTTTCCGCTCGATGACACACCTCTGATTCAGTCTGCCCTGACAAAGCTGGAGATTAAGTTTCCTTGCCTAAAGCGGCAAGGAGAAACATGACACCCTTTGCTGGCTACGAGTGGAACACGCTTTATTAACCCAGCCTAATTATATTCCATTTTGAGATTCAATAGTTTCGATTGCAACACCGCATGAAACCAGGGTGAGCTGCACCCCATGGGACTTCATCCACAAACGAGATCGGAAAAGTGCCTTGAAGGCAGTGACCCGCTTACACCAGCCAGTCAGAGAAGCAGTCTGGAGCCCGTGGCCAGCTCCAGGGGAGCCTCAGAGGTGGCCAAATCAGGACAGGGCTGGGTCAGCAATCAGCTGGATAATGGAAACTGGCCTCTATTTATGAAAGAAATGATGTCTTCCTGTGAAAAGTCTAAAGCAAATGTGCCAGGATTTGTTCCTAAAGTGACCAGGGAGACTGCGAATGTGACTCTCTACACAGATTAAATTACTTTTCATCTGATCATTACATTTCCTCCCCTCTGCTTACCCTGAGTTCTAGAAAGAGGTAGAAAAAGACCTTTTGCTTTTTAGTAGACAGACTAGAATCTATCTACCTCATCTGAGGCAAAGGAGCTACCCTTGCACTCTTTTTTTGAGCCCAGATATTTTGCCTCCCTTCTTATACAGTACTTTTCAAATAGGGTGACTGAGGCAGCTGATTGGCACAAGGGCCGAGGTGACTAATAGTCACCTATTATTGAGAATTTACTATGTACCAGGAAATACGTGAAGGGTTTTACATGAATTATCTTATTAAAGCTTCACAACAGCTTTATGGGGTTGGCATTTGTATTTCATTTTTCTAGTTCCCACAGTCAGAAAAAGGCAGAAGCGGGGGCTCACATGCATCTCTACTTCAAGCTCCAGTTCACACACTTTCTGCTACACTCTAACTCCACTGGACTGTAGGATCCTAGAGGAGAGGGAGCATGGCTGAGTCATCGTGAGTCCCCCAGGGCCCAGTTGAAGTCCTGATGGATGGGAGTCCCCAGTCACGTTTGGTTAATTAATTAATTAATTAAATGGGTAATTTTAAAGAACCTTAGACTGGGAACAAAGGGGTTGGTTGGAAGCCAACTCCGACAATAATAAGCCATATGAAACAGAGCCAGGCACATCCCCCCTGGGCCTTGGCCTTCCCATCTGAACAGGGAAGTGGCTGGACTCAATGACCTCTGATGGTACTCTGATTCAGGGTCTTGACCCAAGTTCACCCAGCCAGGCACCATCCAAAGCCTACATTGGACACCTGTCTACCTCTCCATCTCCCACCCTACATCCAATCCACATTCACAGAAATAAGCCCTTAGCCTGACAGCACCTTGGCCCCAGCCCCAGTGAATCATATGTCAAGCTAGACAGGTATGTAGGCGTGTCTACGAGTTACTACTAAAAACACAAGGCTGGAGACCGACTGAAAGGAAAAACAGTTAGTACAACCAAAAACAGGTTCTCTTTAAGCCTCAGTGGGGAAGAAGGGGCCTTGTGTGTGTAAGGGGGACCCTACTCTCAATCAGGGAGACATGCAAATATCAAAATGAGCCTTCCCAGACACAGGTGAGGTGTTTAAAATTAAAGCCTTATCCTTTAGTCATGGTCACTAGCACACTTAGGTCATTTTGCCATATTCAGTAAGTTGTTTTCTAGCACCTACCCTGTACTAAGTACTAGCCAAGGCAAAGAGAATTTAAAGAGGAAAAGATAAATTATTCTTACCTCCAGAGCCCACAGTCTTGTGAGATGCAACTATAATCCAAGTTAGACTTGTAAGAGTGAACAAAGAAAGTGCTAATTCTGACAGGGAAATGGGAAAGGAGGAAGGGAGGCTGGAAATTGGGGCTGGTTTCTCCACGGACATGACATTTGATTTAAACCTTGATAAACGAATAGGTTTTGACAGGTGGAAGTGAAAAAAGACTATTTTACCCAAGGCAGATGATTAGCGAGGGTTAGTTGTCTTGCCATGATGAGAACATATGTGCACACACACATAAGGTATCCATATTCAGAATGTCCATTTACACACACCTGCACCCACTCAACCAGGTTTCCACAGGCCCGGCCCAGAAGTGCTCACTAATCATTAGGACAACGGTCACACTTCCCAGAGTGGCAAGATTGAAACACATGTCTCTGTTAAGTACAATTTAAACCATATGCTTCTGCTTTATTTCTGCCTAGTTCATCAAAATTGTCTTTCACATTTGAGTTTGGATAGCCAGGAGCCTTCCAAGATCTTTTTTTCTTTTTTTTTTTTTTTCTATGTGTAGGAAGTTGCCTCTTTCCAAAGGAAAACACATCGAAATCGCAAAAGATTCCAGGATGCTCTTGGAAGGAGTTAGATGTATTTACATTTGCACACTAAGTCTGAAAAGGCAGAGATTCTTCCAAGTTGGGTTTATTGGTTCTGCATGGTCCCAAAGTGCTTTATGTTTTCCTCTATTTTAATGCTTAACAAAAAATTTAATGTGAATATATAATCTTATATTGTAATTCAGGGCCCCTGTGCAGCGGTCAACAAACTAAAGCCTAAGGGCCAAATCTGACCCACCACCTATTTATGCTTGACCCATATGGGTAAGACTGGTTTTTACATTTTATGGTGATTTTTTGTTGCTGTTACTTATTGGTTTGTTTTAAAAGACAGGGCCTCACTATGTTGCCCAGGTCAGTCTCAAACCCCTAGACTCAAGCGATGCTCCCATCCCAGACATCTAAATAGCTGGGACTACAGGCAAACACCACCACATATGGCTGGTTTTTACATTTTAAATGGTTGGAAAATTTTAAAGAATAGTAATATACTTTGCAACATGTGAAAATTACATGAAATTCAAATTTCAGTGTTCATAAATAAAGTTTTATTAAAACAGAGCCATGTTCATTCATCTATATATTATCTGTGGCCACTTTCACTCTACAGTGGCAGAGTTGAGTAGTTGTGACAGAGACCATATGACTTGCAAAGCCTAAAATATTTACTATTTGGCCCTTTACAGAAAAATGTTTGCCAACATCTGCTCTAGTGTAGTAGAATGCTCTTACTGAACTGGATGCTAAGATTTTTTTTTTAATGGGTCTTGAAACTGAAAAAAAAAAACATCTAAAAGTTGCCAGTAGCTTTTATCTTTTGGGAACCAAAAGATTAAACTTACCTTTGGGTGACACTACCCTTTGTCTTTTGTTTTTGAAAAAGAAATCCAATGGGCCCTTTAATTACCCAGATGTAAAGCAATGTACCCTACATTATACAAGAGGAAAAATAAAGTCCCCATTAATCTGAATGTAAATGTTTATACTAAGAAGTAAAGAGTTTCCTTTGGTGCAAAAGTTAGATCTTTGTTTCAGCATACTTATATCTTTGCTAAAGACTGTAGCTTCTTTGGAAAAAAAATAGTGTATGTATACATATATACATATATATGTGTGAGGAGAGAGAGAGAGGTGGTTTCATTCTTTCCTATGACTGTATATTATTGCTTATTCTTGAGAAAACATGTGTGTGTGTGTGTGTGCAAGTTTTCTAGATTTTTTTTTTTTTTTTGAGTTGGAGTCTCACTCTGTCACCCAGGCTGGAGCTCAGTGGCATGCTCATGGCCACTGCAGCCTTGACCTGCTGGGTTCAGGCAATCCTTCCACCTTAGCCTTCCAAGTAGTTGGAACTGCAGGCTCATGCCATGCCTGGCTAATTTTTTGATTTATTGTAGAGATGAGGTCTCACCAAGTTGCCCAGGCTAGTCTTGAACCCGTGAGCTCAGGCAATCTTCTCACCTTGACCTCCCAAAGTGCTGGGATTATAGGTGTGAGCCACCGCACCTGGCCTCAGGAGATTAGAAATGACCTAAAAGACTGTAGGAAAAAACAGGAAGACCCTGTCTTTACTTTAGGCTGTAGTTAAGATAAGCCTGGCTATGTTTAAGTCATCTTGAACTAGACAACGATACTGTTCAAGATGAACGACGACTTAACTTTGTGAACTAATGGTGAAATATTCCATTCTGATGTGATGGTCTTTGGGGGACCATGGGCTCAGGGGCAAAGTTTCCACTAAAAAGAATAATTGTCCCTGCTGTGAATTATTCTCAAGAAAAGTCTAGGACAACATATGATGACTAAAGAGGCAAAACTGGTCTGGTGGAAGTAGGAGGGAGATAGGGGAATACAATTCCATTATAACTTTGTGCCATCATAAATTGAGGTCTAGACTCTGGTGAAGGAGTTATACTATAGGTCAGGGAGACTCCCATAAAGAAAGCAAAATGGTCTCTTCGAGATAGGTTGGCTGGACAATGACCATTCAGAGGCCTATGGAGGGTGGGTCTGGACCTATGATCCCTGAAAGCTGGCATATGAAACAGCAGTCTTTTTAATATTTTCTGCTTGTACTTGCTTTCTATAATCCCCAACATTCGACAAAGTTCTGTTCAAACTTCACAGTCTGGGCCCAAGTATGCTATGATTTAAATTAAGAGAAGAGTCTGCTCCATATTTGGGTGAAATCATTAAGACGAGAGTAGGAACCTCTCCTGAGCCCAGGCAGCAGCCATGATCATCAGCAGAAGATGGCCATGCTTAGCTGAGCCATGACTAACAATAATGGAAGCTCTACAACATGGCAAAGAGGTCAAACACAGGTCTATAAAAGGGGCCTATTTGCTTACATGCACAATCCAGCATCTCTGAGAGTTAACTGTACATGTATCAAGGAGAATACACATTGGCCATCAAAGCTTAGAAAGGCTCAAGTCAACAGTAACAGGTGTTTAAGAAAGATGACCTCATTTTATAGTCAGAGCCTGATGTGGCCCGGTCATGCTAGTTACTTCTGCTAACAGCCTCCATAAGACTGTAAGCCTGTAAGCTCCTTTGGAGTAAGTATCATTCCTTTGTCATCTTTCCACCTCTACTAACTAGCATAATTCCTGGCTCAAAGTAGGATTTGAGTACAAGAAACATAGAACAGAAGTGTACAGGAGTTTATTCATATACATTCTCATTACAAAGAGCCCCAGTGCATCAAACTCAGGGGCTCACCATAACATAAGCATTAGAAGCTCTTTTGACAAATCATCTGATAACTATTCCATTGAGAAACAGATACTTCTGCTTCCAAAACAACTTGAGAAACCTTCAAGAACAAAAGTGAATAATTTCAGATGCATTGCCATGGCATGAAGGTATATCTTAGGAGAACATCTTAATTACTCAAGGTATTAAGGATTACAAATAAAATATTCCACAAATATGGCCTGTCCTGTCTGCTTGTGGCTACTAATTTGATTACTTTGAGATATTTTTCAGACCTGAGAGTTAGATCAACACCTAGTCAACACCCAATAGATTATCCATAATAACAATAACCAATTATTTCTATTGAAAGTGGAATCTCAGGATATTTGAGTGGTAAAGGACATACAGATCATCAAGTCCAATGCTAAGTTTGCATCCTATTGCTTCCTTTTCCCATGCATGTGGCAGACATCACCACTCCTTTTTCTTGTTCAACATGACCATGGCCTCTCAATCCCTATCAGTCAAATCTTCTGAGCCATACATTCTCAACCAGGAAATATAGCACCAAAGGAGCCAAAACATGGTTCTTGGAAGATGAAAAAAGTTAGATACTGTAAGGGTTTCGGCCTTCCAAGGGATCACAGTACATAAACAGATATATGGTATATCTGTGGCATTAGAATTACATGGGTAAGGGGGATGACTAAGAAAAAAAAATGTTCAAAAAACCTCTTAGAGGTTCAGAACCACTGCTCTGGGAAATTACTGCCAACCCTCTAGAGTTAGCACATGAAAGGAAACTTATGTGCCATTGGATAGCCCAAGCATCTCATTTTAACTGACTGGGAAAGTGAGGCTCAGACAGGTAATATGAATTGTCCCAGACAACATATGTAGGAGGTGGCCAAGCTAAGTCTTAAATTCTGCCTTTCAATTAAGTGCCCAGTTGACTTTGCAATGTATCATGTTATTACCAAAAGAAAGCCCACTTTCCAATCTATTTAACTAAAAGTACATTTCTTTCTAAAGCAGGAAGAAAAGAGTAACACAAAATATTAAAGAAATATTAACATTGTTAATTCAGAAGGTAAAGGGTATAGGGGAAAGTTGCATCAATGTAGAATACCTAAGTTCCTTTACTGAATATCTGCTATGATCAAGAACAAGTGCCAAGTCTCAAGTTCTCCATGAAAGGGGGCTAGATAATTTCGAAGGTCCTCTTGCTCTGTCATGCTTTGTGGATCCCCATCTTGTGTGTACATCAATGAGTAGAGGGAATTGCAAAACACACTCCCATGCACAATCAGTTCCTAATCATTCAAGTTACTCAAAGTCAAAGGAGGCTAAACTCATTAATTGCTTGATTATAAAATGGATGTTTGGGATTTTTCTTTTCCTGGGTTGCCCTTGAAATAGCCTACATGGACTGGGCCACTTTTAAAAAGAAGTTATACAGTCATAAAACTCCCAGGGCACCTCTGTCCAGGCTAAAGCAAGAGACCCTCCCTCTCTCTATTCTGGCCAAGGTGGTGGCTGCCAAGAGACTTTACATGGGCAAAGAGAACTAATGAATAGAATTTGCATGGAATAACTTAAGCTGATTTTGGCAATCCAGCCAGACATCTGGGCTGACATCTTATGCTCTCCTTTCACATCTCTCCTCACTGTTACCAGAGTGACCTCTCAGAAATGCACATCTGATCCTGTCATCTCCTGCTTTCCTGTTCTGGGTGGTTCCCTACTATCTACAGAATCATTTCAAACTCTCGGGCAGGGCACACAAAGCCCTTCTCAGACTGGCTTGGGCCTACCACTCCAGCCTCCTTTTCTGACACCGCCTCACCCCATCCCAACTCTCTCCTTTTTGGTGCTACACTGGAGCCAAACTAAAGAGCTCCTCAAGACCACCATGTCTTTTCCTACTATTGTTTCTTTGTAGTAGTGGCACTCCCGGAAAGTCTGAAGCCTATCCTGCAATACCCAGATCAGATATCAACACATTCATGAAGCCGTCCCTCACCTGCCTTCAAATGAGGTTGATGACATACACTTTATACTAGAGAATTAGAAGTCTGCACCATTGCTAATGCTAATGAGACCACAAACTTCCTTCAGAGATGAAATTATGTCTTATTTATCTTTGCACGGTCAGCTCATAGTCGGTGTTCATTAGATGTTACTGAGTGAGTGAATAGGTAAATACTGATTTATGGATATGTATAACTGAACTAGCACAACTGCTACTGATAGCCACATAATCTACCAGAACGACCCAACTTATAACCAATGTTTACTCCTTAATTATATAACTGTGATATTATGCAGTGTTTCTCATGGGGTGAGAAACAACTTAGGAATTTTTAAATTATGTGTGAGAGAATTCTACATGGACATAGTATTAAGTAACACTGATTGGAATGTAGGGAAAGTTATTTCTTTTCCAATTCTGTTGCAGGCCTTCCAATGACATAAATAAGAAAGTCTCAGTTTGATGCCCTATAAATTTAGCACATCTTTAAAACCACACTTTAAAAAAAATGTTATAAAGAGAGAGTAGAACTTAGCCTCGGAGACTTCAAGAGAAATTAATACTTAGTTAAAATATAATAACATTGCTTCATTCTCATTGTTTTTATTTTCATGATTATTTTCCAATTATAGAAAATACTATTCGTTTTTTAATTTACTGTGGTGATATGAAGTTTTCTTGCTAAATATATTTGAGTCAAAAATGAGTCAATTTAAGGAAAAAAAATAAGGAAATACTGTTACATGTAGTTGTGGATATTGTAAAAATAACGAGGATGGCACCCAAATGCCTGAAGTGTATAAAACACTAGTCTTAAAAGGCAAAGAGCCTGAGGAGCTCACAAGTACTTTGGGTGACTTCTTTGAGAATTTTCTGGAATTAGAGTATGAGTAATAATTGCAGCTCTCTTATTCAAATCTGTTGTAAAAATCAGATGAAATACTGGACATGGAAATGCTTTGGAAATGTATAGAGAGAAACAACATTACAGTCATCTAAACAACCAGCCTCAACACAGTTCACCATTCCTGTCCATTCTGCATTACCCAATGTGGCTGAAATTTAACCTTACTGAGTTCTAATTCAAGCTGTCCATTTGTGCCCATGGATCTACTTTTTCTCATTCCCAAATTCTTGTTAAAATGATTAAAAACTTTTTTTAAAATAAATGTCTCAGGAATGGTATCATTAATCAAAATTTATGAGGATTTTCTCCCAGACATAGAGCAGACCAGGACAATTAAGGAAAGCATTGAATTGGTAGGCAATCCTATCACCCAAGACAAGTAAAGAAGAAGACCACAGAGCCTGTAACAGCACCCCCAAATCAGCCCTCACACCCTGAAAACCAGGAACAGAAGGCCCCTTTAGATCGGGAGAGAAGTACCAACCTCCAGCTCACAAATGACTACTGGAAACTACCGCAGTCCAGGTAATCAAATTGGGTGGGGGAACACCACAGTCATTTGTACCCTTCAGCCCTTATAGAAAGAGGAAAAAAACGAAGAAGCAATCTTTCACTTTCAAGCAACTGGACCTCTAATTTAACAAAATAAAACTAAAAGAATTTAAACAGCTTCTTCTTTCTTCCCTTATGCCTTTGCTTCATGCAGGAATCTGTGCCCACCTCAACTCCAAATCCTAGATAAATTGTCTAAGGCTTTTGAGTTCATGGGAAGTTTTAACAGCAGTAGAAGAATTGTTCCGCCAAAGAAGTCAATAATATTTGAAGCTCTCTTACTTAAAGTAGAGCATTAAGTAGAAGGGATATGGATAAGTTTTATCTACTTTGATCAGGCTTCACTTGCGGTCATTGCTCTGACCCATTCCAAATCCAAACATAACGAAGACTTTTTTTTTAAATTATATGTCTGAAACCTCTCCTCTCACTTCACCCTTCTCCCTCCCTGGTAATAAAGAACTGAGCCTAAAGAGAGAATAGAAGAAACTAAGATAGCCTGCCTGGGCTGAGCTGGGGAGTTTTCTCAGAATTTTGATAAAGACAGATGAGAGCCTACAAAGTTGAAGCAGAGAGAAATAGAAAAACATGGAAAATATGAATTTTACGATGTTATGCTGTGAGTTAGAAAATGACCCCTTTGAGGTTTTCAAATAACTTCATTAAATATCTAAATTTCCTCTCAATCACTCTTACTGACAAGGGCTTCTTGGAGAATGACATGAGCCCTCCCGCTTTATCTTGGTTTCACAGACTTCAAGAGGGACAAACGAAGAGTGTTCAAAGGACACTGGTTCAAGTGAAAGTCCTGAAACTAATACTATAAGAAAGGGATTGGCGGTAGCAGGAGACTGCCAGGGGAGGTGAGGAGGGATTGGCAGCTGAGGGAAACTGC
>CAUYQG010013159.1:0-25591 GCA_963574415.1 Tarsius wallacei | reverse complement strand
TTGGGAGGCTGAGGTGAGTGGATTGCCTGAGCCCACGGGTTCGAGACCCGCCTGGGCAAGCAAGACCTCATCTCTACAATAAATCAAAAAAAAATTAGCCGGGCGTGGTAGCGCGCGCCTGTAGTTCCAGCTACTTGGAAGGCTGAGGCGGAAGGATCGCTGGAGCCCAGCAGGTCGAGGTTGCGGTGGCCGGGAGCGGCCACTGCACTCCAGTCTGGGCAACAGAGTGAGACTCCAACTCAAAAAAAAACCAAAAAATTAAAAAAAAAAAAATTAAAAAATTAAAATACTAAACAAACAAAACATAAAAACACCTAACAGGGGACATTCTCTACCCATGTAGTCTCCAAAATTTAGCTAAAAAGCAAGATAATCTTACAAAATAATCTTGTAAAATAAAAGGCAATCCACTAACATAAAAATAACCATCAACAAAAAATTATGAAATGCCCTCTCACCCTCATCTGAAAGGGATTACTCATATAATCAAGATGGCCATAGCTAGTAATGGTAAAAAGGACTAATAACAAGATCTTCTAACTCCTTCCGTTGTGTTCTGTCAGCTCTTCCTTGCTAAGTGATTACTCATTTATGGTGAAGTGGTGAGTAGTTAATGATGTTATAATGAATCTAGGGTGTGACCAATACCCTAGGTTAAAAATATAGTCATTGATGATTATGGTAAGGAGAACCACCCTAAGTCTTTAGAATAAAAACAGAGTCAAGTCAAAATATGATGTTTCAGCTTGTGTATTTCTATGATGGGCTTGTGACTTCAAAATATGCAGTGGCACACTCATGGCTACCACAGCCTTGACCTGCTGGGCTCAGGTGATCCTTCTGCCTCAGCCTTCCAAGTAGTTGGAACTACAGGTATGACCACCACACCTGGCTAGTTGTATTGATTTACTGTAGAGACGAAGTCTTGCCAAGTTGCTCAGGTTGGTTTCAAACCTGTGGGCACAGGCAATCCTCTCACCTTGGCCTCCCAAAGTGCTGGGATTACAGGTGTGAGCCACCACGTCCAACAAAATATGCTTCTTTCTAAACAAACTTCTTTTAGTCCTTTTACAGATATATAATCCTCATTATAACCAGTATTTCATGAACAATAAAAGTATTGTTTCTCAAATCTATAGTTATAATTAGGGAGGAGGTCTGATCTACTATCAAAGCTCCAGGAAGGTATTCCATGTTTTCTTTGGCTTTCCCCTTAATGTGCTTAGACAGTCAATGAATGATTTTCCATACCAATTTTGAAATTCAACCTGGTAGCTGGGTACGGTGGCTCATGCCTGTAATCTCAGCATTTTGGGAGGCCAAGGCAAGAGGATTGCCTGAGCCCGCGGGTTTGAGACCAGCCTGGGCAACTTGGCAAGATCTCATCTCTACAATAAATCAAGAATTAGCTGGGCATGGTGGTGTGTGCCTGTGGTTTCAGCTACTTGGAAGGCTGAGGTAGAAGGATCACCCGAGCCCAGCAGGTTGAGGCTGCGGTGGCTGTGAGCATGCCACTGTACGCCAGCCTGGGGGACAGAGTGAGACTCCAACTCAAAAAAAAAAAGAAATCCAACTTTGTTTCCCTTACCTATCTTACACAAATCTGGATTGCATTCCTCCCAACCCCAAGTTTGTGAGTTATAGTGCCTGCAAATTGTTCAATATTTAAGAGTAATCAACACAGCAAATCTGCGATTAGAAAATCATTAATGCATTCTGAATTATTACATTTCTGCTCTCTCTGATTTCAGATGACTACATTTGAGACCTCACAGATGCTTGGTGTAATAATGGACATAATGCAAAATAGCCCAGAAGAAGGCAGTTCCTACATGTTTCAGTCTACTTAATTGGAGTCTGTCTGTTTTTACCTGGGAGGCAGGATATGGGTTCAATGGACTGGTAGCAGAGAGCTGTCTGCTGAAGCCCTGGTGTGCTTCAGGGCCAGGAGAAAGTGTGAGAGGGCTGACAGGAGGCTGCCGACGCCTAGAGGGGCCACTCAGGTTTGAGGTGGAAAGAGACGGGTTGCTAAGAGAAAACAGACGGAGTGAAGGGTGAAGAGTAGACACGCTGGCAGCAGATGTCTGTGGGTGGCTGTTCAGGGAAGAGGAGAGCGCTGTCTTATTGAGCGTGGCTTGGATGGAGGGGTTACTCCGAGAACTCTGGAGACCTAGAAGACAACAAATTCACAAGTTATTTCACACCAAATAGTTTGTTTTCCAAAGATTAAGAAAACTTCCTCCTATCATGGATGTGAAGGAGCTCCTGGGCAACCCTCCTGGAAATGTATCAGAAGCAGCAATGGCAAGGAAAAGACGCACCCACACCCACAGATGGTGCCAGCAAGATGAGAACGGTCTCTTCCCAAGAGGAATGAGAGCGTGTCATCAACTGCAGGCGAGTATGAAGAGATAAACATGGAGGAGGTACAGGGGCAAAAGTTCAGCAAGCTGAGCTCCATCCCAGGGAAAGGACCAGAGGACAGGACAAGTGCTATTCAGAGCCTGAATACCTGGGTCCCAAGCCCACTGTCTGGATCCCCTGCTGCCTTGGAAGAACATCCTTTTGCTGAGAGTTGTGGCTTTCAGGGAGCTGCCTCAGTGGTACATAAACACCCTTAGTACACTAGGGAGTTATAGGAAGGGACACTTTCTCTCATACAAGGGTCCTTCTCTGTTTTTCTGGCTCCCAGGAAATTGTTTATCACAGTCTATTCCAACTCAGGGAAAAGGAGGTTTTGGCTAGTACTTTGTGTATTTAGAGGGGAGGGGTGAATTTTATCGTGAGCAAGAAAGTTCTGGATCCTCAGTACCTAGCACATGGCCTGGCACAGAGTGGTTTCACTCAGTGAGTGAAACTTCCGCTGCTGTTGCTGTATGTATCTCAATGAGCAACAACCACATTTTAAAGTTCAGCCCATCCTTCTTGTACTAGCAGAACAGTGTGTTGCTTTGTGATGCTAAAAAGTTAAGTGTTTAATAAAAGTTATGGAAATGAAGAAATGACAAAAACAAGTGTAATTATGTAGTTACTCGCCACTCAACAACCCACAAAAAAGTCAGCAATTCAATTGGTTCAAATAATAACTAGAGCTGCAGATCTGAATTTAGATTAAAAAAAAACTCATTCAGAAAGAAAGCTCAAACAACTTTTAAATATATGTATACCATGCATTGTAAGGAGAACACAGAAACTATAAAAGCTTAGCATTGGTTCTGACATGTTCTGGACAAAATAATGCTTTTTACAGGAAGATAGTCAGTGATTACACATGACATTTTCAGTGTGAAGCAAAGTGTCAAAGGCATGAACATGCCAGTTTCCCTAAGACCCACAGGAGCTATGTACTAAGGTTGCTTTACTCCTGTAATCTCAGATGTCCTTGTTCATTGAGAATTCACCTGAAAGGTAAATTGCCCAGAAAACATAAAGGCTTTGAGAGTTCCTGTTATGAATTAAATCACGTAAACTCAGAGCTGAGAGACTGGTGTTTTCACCATAAAGAACATCCTGGACACCATACAGCGCATTCTCTGGAACACACAGGACCCAAAACAGCATCATGTGGCTTAGTCACTCATTTTTTACATTAAATCTGCCCACACATGACTTGATTTCTAAATATCAAAACCCAGACTCAGTAGATAGGCTTCCTACTATGAAGGGTAGTAAAATGACCCCCAAAACTCAAAACACAAAAGTAAAGGGGTTCTCTAGAATCAATTTTCCAAACCTAAAATTAGGCTGCACAAAGGCAGTAGCAATTACTGCAATCATTAGATAACCCTCAAGATGACCACCCTGAAGGGGCCTGCTCTCATTTGGGTGGTGAGTTCTGATTTGCAAGGATAAGTCTTACTGAACTCAGAATGGACACCAGCAAACACTTCCTCCACCTGGACACCATCACTGAGGATCCCTTCCAAATGAAACATCCCACAGCACAATTCTTGGAAGGATTTTACAGCCATGGGTTGTACCGCACCACTGGGAGTAAGAGGATTTACCATCTGCCCTAAACATTGACAAGAGTATCTGTAAGGGTTCAAACAAATATAGTCATGTTTCAGCATGGGGGCTGAGCTGGGTACAATCAAACCTGTACAGTAACACCCCAGTCCCATTATGGGTAGCATTTAAATATAGCTAATGCTACATCTTTAAGTACTTCTAAAAGTTTGAATCATTAATTTGGAACTGTGGTAGATTTCTACTATATATCCATATATTAAGTATATACAAATCCATTGTATGTTTTCTAAAATTCAAATATTCTCTTTTGAAATCCAGTGGGAAATTGGAGGAATCTAGAAAGATAGCTTAAATTATAAACTACCATCATATGGTGGTAAGTGCCACTAACACTGTTCAGCCATCACAGAATGGATGCTTATTTCTTGACTCCCAAATCTTATTCCCCAAATCCCCTGGATGCAGTGGCCAATGAAGGCAGTAAATAACAAGTTTCAGCAGAGCTGCCCCACACTCATCAAACCCAGCAGGAAAAGAACCACCAAAGCACATGCCAGCAGGGTCACGAGACACAGAAACCTTCTCATCTCAAACTGAGATGCAGTCACTCAATGCTTCACTGAACAGGCTGCAGGGCTGGGGCTCACCTGTGATGAAGCCCAAGGAGACATGGCCTAGGTCCTTCCTAAGCGAGAGACACTTACCAGAAGAGCTTCGTATCCCCAGGTGAGTCATAGCAGCTGGGAGGTTGCTCACACTGTTGCCCACACTCATACTCCCAAAGAGGTGGTCGTTGGTGTCCAGGGAGGCCGGCAGGGGCACCGAGTAGTGGAGGTTGGTTAGATCTGGCAATGATCCTCCAGTGTTCAGAGTCCCCAAAAATGGTGAGAGGCCTATGTTTTGGCCATTATGTGGAAAAGCACTGAAAATAGAGAAGTATTATTTTCTACAATGCATGTAGTATCCTGTCTGATACCTTTTCCTTGTCAAATAAGAGCAATGACAATCAAAGACTGAAGTCCTAGTGTTGGCTCTCTCTTACCCTAAGAACGTGGCTCCTTGGCTTTACCTCTTTGAAATACACTTTCCTTACCTATTAAACTGGACTAATCATACCACCTATGCCTACGTTATAGGAATACTTTCAAGAACACATTAGATTAGGTTGCAAAAGTACTTTGAAAATTAAAAACTACTATATGAGATGTGAGGCGTGCTTATATTTATATGGTTACTCTTGCTAGGTTTCTAAATTATCTTTCCTACCAAAAAAGAGTATCACTGGGTAACTAGTTACCTTCCAAGATATATTTTTAAAAGTACAGTCTTCATAAACCTTTAAGTAAGAGATGCTGCCATTTATTTATCAAAATCTGTTGGCTAGTCCCTGTGTGCCAGGCACCAGGCTACCTGCTAGTGGCGTAATAAAGAACAAGCAAGGCGTGTGTTTATGGTCAGGGCCTGCCCCTCAAATGCTCAGGCTTGGGGCAAGAGTACAAAAGAAGGCCCTCATACCATCTGTTTCCATTTCAATTTATTTTCATTTTTAATTTTTGTGGCCCATGCTGGAATGCAGGGGCATGATCATGGCCTACTACAGCCTTGACCTCCTGGACTCAGGCGATCCTCCCTCCTCGGTCTCCTGAGAAGCTGGGAATACAGGCAAGCACACCAGGCTCAGCTAATTTTTAAAAAATTTTTTGAGGAGATGAAGTCTCACTGTGTTGCCCAGGCTGGTCTTGAACTTCTGGTTTCGATCAAGTCTCCCATGAGGCTAAAGCAGAGGAGGATGCTGGAGAAGGTGCCGTTAGCCAGGAGCAGGGAAAGTAATTAATTCAACTGAGGACATGTCATTCAACACAGCATTTGTCAGTGAATTCCCTCCCAGGTACCAGCCACTGGCATTTGGGCTATAAGGAACAGAACTTGAACTATAATCTAATTCAGGCATGCAATGATACAACCTGGTAGTACATGGCATGGAGAGCATGAACAGTAGACTGGGGGGCTTTCTGGAGGACATCTGAGCTGAGTTTGCAGCTAAAGACTGCAGGGGGTCTAGGCAGGAAAGTCAGTTCAGGCAGAGCTCCGCATGGGCCAAAGCAGGGAGGTGTGAAACCTCAAGTGTGCCCTAGGAAAGTGAGGGTTTAGATGCCACAGGAGGGTCAAGTTCAAGAAGGCTGGGTCATAGGAGGTGGGACTGGAGATGCAGGCAGAGAACTCCTGAGGCTGGGACGACCTGCTAATGACAAGAAGTCAGTGGAAGGCTGAAAGCAGGGGGAAGATGTCCTCAGTCTTCCATAGGGCAGTGTGGCTAACAGACTTGGGGGGGGAACTTGGGGCACAGGGAGACGAGCCTGGAGGCTGAGGTGAGCTGCGACGCTGCTCAACAGTTATGAGACCATGGGAGCACAGGGATGAAGAGGAGGGGGAGGGGGGACTTTAGAGATACTGAGGGAAGGAAGGACTCAAGGACAACGCCTGGTCTTCTGACATGGGGACTGGTGGAGCCACACACTAAGACAGGGGACACCTTCTCTACCTATTTATTGAGTTGGAATTTCACTCTGTTGCCCAGGCTGGAGTGCAGTGGCATGATCTCGACCACCACAGCACCGATGCTGGGCTCAGATGACCCTTCTGCTTCAGCCTTCTAAGCAGCTGGAACTATAGGCGTGTACCACCATGCCTGGCTAATGTGATTTATTGTAGAGATGAGGTCTCACCATGTTGCCCAGGCTAGTCTCAAACTCCTGAGCTCAGGCAGTCCTCTTGCATCAGGCAGTCCTCTTGCATCGGCCTCTTAAAGTGCTGGGATTACAGGCATGAGCCACCATGCATGGTCAAGAATTCTATTTTTAAAGTTTTGAGTTATAGGAAGATATGTAGTAGGGATGTCTCTCTCTCCTCTCTCTCTCTCTCTCTCTCTCTCAGGTAGAGAAGGCAACTGACACTCTAGAGGACAGGACGAAGGAGGTGGAAGCCAGACCATAGGGGGTTCAGGAGTAGGCAGGCAGTAAGAAGGACTCAAGAACAGGCACTCTTTCCAAAAGCATTGCTCAGCCAGGTGGTCATGCCTGTAATCACAGCACTTTGGAAGGCTGGGGCAGGAGGACTGCTTGAGCCCAGGAGGTTGAGACTGCAGTGAGCTATGATTGAACCACTGCACTCCAGCCTGGGTGACAGAGTGAGACCGGTCTTTGGGGGGGGAAGGGAGGGGAGGTGTAAATGAGAATTCCGGAAATGGGCAGGAAGGATAAGTAGTGGAAAGGCCTCAGAAAGGCCAGTGGGACAAGGGCCAGGAAATGAGTACAGTGGCCCACCCTGAAAAGGAGGGACCCCTGTGTCCCTGGTAGACTAGGAGACGAATCAGTAGCAGGAAGAAGCGGAGCCTTCACTCCTACCAGCCTCTCTTCTCTTGGTAAAAGTGGGACTGGGATGACTGTGGAGGCTGAGAAGAAAATGAGACAGCAGGAAAGGTATCTAATTGGATGGTGAGAAGGAAGGCTGATTCTGGTCACAGAAGAACTGAACGCCAATCTTGTTTTCAGATGGCCAGAGGTATGGGAACCGATTGTAGGGTTCAAGTTCAAGGACTAGAAGGTAAAATGGAGCCCCCAGTGCTGCTCACCACTACAGCAGATGGACTTTCTAGCTGAGAGAAGACCCATGGATGATCAGGTGGGAATGAGGGCAGAGGGGGGAAGGGGGGATGGCAGCCAGCAGTAGTATCCAGGCACAGAACAAGGATGGAAAAAAACAACTGGGAACCAAGTCAGAGGACTGCTCTCAACAAGTCCTCTGCTGTTGAGAGAAACCCACTCAATCACTTTCCAAATGCAGTTGCTACGTACTGGAGTCAGCACTGGATCTGAGATAAGGCAGGTACTGTTTTCCCCGGTTCAAAACCCTTCAATGACTCCGATCTTCTTGGAGTCAGATCCAAGTTCTGCAAACCTCCTGCACTTCAGGCCCACTCCTGCCACGGGGGATCTGCACCTCCAGTCCCTGTCTAGAAGCCTCTCCCCCTCGCTTTACTCCAGATTCTGGTCACATAGCATCTGATCAGAAGGCCCTCCTTGGTGCCCCTCGTGGCCTGGCTCCTTGCTTGCTTTTCCTCCATAGATTTTACCAACACATGACATACATTTGAGTGCTTTGTCTACTCTGCCTCTTTCGCTCCACTAGAGCATTCCCTCTCTGACAGCAGAGACTGGATCTATTGTGTTCATTGTTCTATCCAGGGCCTAGGATTAGGGGGTCAATAAATACCTGCAGGAATAGGAGTCACTGAATGGAATTCTACCTGTAACAGAGAAGCACAAAAGCCAACTTTCTTTACCTAAGGAACACCTGCTTTAAAACTCCCCAGGTTAAAGAACTGCAGCCTAATTCTGTCATGTGGGCATTTAGAGCCAAAATTGGTTCTTGAGGAAAACCTCTTTTTTTCTTTCTTTTTATTGGGCAGTCCCTGAACCAGAATAGGTTGAGAAAGACTCCCTTGAGGAGAATCTTGACCTGATCCATGGGCAGGTCCTACCCCACTTAAGCAGGCATGTCTTTTGTCCAGCTGTGTGTCCCAGTAGGCTTTCTGACTTTTGGAAGAGAAGGTCACCCCTCATCTTGGCTCAGCTGGCTGTTCCTCACATGAGTTTATATTTAATCAGCCAAAAAGACCGTCTGAGCTCCGGGTATAGATTGCTGTGAAATACAGTAAGCTTTGTGGGGAACTCATAATTCAGCATTGCCTAAAGTTGATTTAGTTCATCAAGAGACCCTCTAAAATCTATGCTTGTACTATGTCAGATGATGCAAGGGTCTCATTTGCAGACCACATCACTTTGGCGCCAGGAAGACTTGTCGCTCTGAATTGGCTTTGGCTCCACACCACGGGACTGCATTGAGGGATGCTGTGATAAACAGCCCCACGCAGCTTTCTCGATGCTCTCTCAGACACAACCCATCAAGTCCCAGGGGGTCCTCTCTATGAAGACCCATGGCAGAGAGTTCTCATAGCAGCCACAGCGCTGGAAGGAGCGGGGCCTCCCAGCAGCTGTCTGTACCATTCCACTGAGGAAGAGGAACCAACTGGCTCCCTCTGTGTTGTCTGTGAATGCAAGAATTTCATTATTGCTCGCTCGTGCCCTTTCTCTCTCTCTTTCTCTCTCACTGCATTCCAGCCTGGGTGACAGAGTGAGACTCCAACTTAAAAAAAAACAATTGTGGTAAAATATATATACCATAAAATTCACCATTTTAGCCATTTTTAAGTGTACAGTTCAGTGGCATTAAGTATATTCATAGAAACTCCCTTAATTAACTCCTATATAACCAAGCCGCCAGGTTAACTGATGCTTTCCTTTTCCTTTGGAAACACGCCCACGGCTGGTGCAGGCTCAAGGCTGTTGCCTCTCTCTCTTTTGTTTTTTGAATTGGAGTCTCACTCTGTTGCCCAGGTTGGAGTGCAGTGACACACTACAGCCACCCCAGCGTCAACCTGCTGGGCTCTGACGATCCTTCCGCCTCAGCCTTCAAAGTAGCCGGAACTACAGGCATGCGCTACCACACCTGGCTAATTTTTGATTTATTATGGAGATGAGGTCTTGCCAACTTCCCCGAGCTGGTCTTGAACCCATGGGCTCAGGCAATCCGCTCGCCTTGGCCTCCCAAAGTGCTGGGCTTACAGGCTGAGCCACCGAGCCTGACTCTATCGCCCCTCTTGACACCTGTGCACTTCTGCCTCTGTCGCTGCTTCCACCAGAGTTGCATGTTTACCAAGAGCCAGTTGTGTGATTCTCAAACATATTTATGGCAGTTTCATTATTACAATTATGTAATTTATTACGTTAAACAAATGGAATATGTGTATCAAAAGTGAACTGTTGTTTTTATGAAAATGCAGTTGACTTTCAACTTATACATAGCAAGTTATGTTTCTGAGAGTTCTGTGACAAAAAAGTAAGACTTTCTTCTCTGGAAAACCTTCAGGACAGTCCTTGAAACCCATACAGAAAGAACATCACTTACTTGCCACCTCTGACATCACAGGATCGAGGGCGCCCTGACAGGGACTGAATCTGGGAAGAGACAAAGAAAGCTGTGCTTACTCACTGTAAAGGTCAATTCAAGTTTTTGCAAAGTGTCTTCATAAGGATCTTGGGGCTCTGGACAGCACAAGTAAGAGCTGGCACATGTAAATAGCATCCTCACAGCAGCCACTGAAATTGTGACAAGACTTTTTTTTCTTTTTTTCTTTTGAGTTGGTATCTCACTCTGTCCTAGGCTGAAGTGCAGTGGCATGATCAAGGCTCACCACAGCCTCCACCTTCTGGGTTCAGGTGATCCTTCTGCCTTAGCCTCCTGAGTAGCTGGGACTACAGGTGTATGCTACCACAACTGGCCAATTTTTTATTTATTGTAGAGACGAGGTCTCGCCATGTTGCTCAGGCTGGTCTCAAACTCCTGGGCTCAAGCAATCCTCCCACCTTAGCCTCCCAAAGTGCTGGGATTACACATGTGAGCCACCGCACCTGGCCAAGACTTTTAAAACTCTTAAACTTCCTGGCATAAGGGAGGTATGACATTATTACATCTTCTTAATTTGATGCTTTAACTTATCTTCTAGACGAATATTATTTCCTTCAAAAAGGTCAATGTTTTACATACAGATTTTTAAAATAAACATTCCTTTTCCAATTGACCTGATAGAAAAAAAAGGAACTAGAAGAACAAAACAGGGTAAAGAATGAATGTCAGAAGAAAATAAGTATTTCAACTAGAATATAAGCTTGGGGTAGGGGCAGGGGCAGGAATGAGTCCTATAAAGCCAGAAGAACTAAGGGAGATGAACACCTCTTTCCAGAGAGAACAGTCCCTGGTGCTCAGGGAGGAATGGGTGCCACTGCCCTCTTTGCTAGAGAAGATAGCTGTCCTCTGATAAAAGTCTCCAAAACCATTTGCTTTTCAAAGCCA
The DNA here is from genome assembly GCA_963574415.1 of Tarsius wallacei. NCBI lineage: Eukaryota > Metazoa > Chordata > Mammalia > Primates > Tarsiidae > Tarsius > Tarsius wallacei. Next base: position 14,647 of record CAUYQG010013159.1, on the reverse strand, counting down.
AAAACACACAGCATGGCTGCTTCTCCTATGTTTAAATATGTGACTTTAAAATCATATTTCCTTTTAACCCCCAAAAGATGAAACATAACATATATCTTGTTTTTACAAGAAACTTTTGAAGACCATCCTAATGCTAACAGCGACTTTGGAAGATTTGGCAAAAGAAGATTGAACTGGACCACAGGGATCCTTTGCAGGCAGGGAGAGTTAAGTTCAAAGACAATACTAGCAATTGCAGCAGTGCATCGAGGGCTGGAACAGATCGACTGTTTTCTTTCAAAGTCAACATAGCTTCCCTATGGGAAAAGAGGCCAAGTCAAGTATCGTGGACCTCCTTCTCTTCCACAGTGGGTAAGGTTTACAAAGAGCCAAGGTGGGGGTCAGCTAGCACAATTTTAGATACAAATACTCAGAGGCTCACAGAAATCAAAGTAAAACAAATGGCTTGTTTACTGACTCTTGGAGGATTCAGGTCAAATGCCCTTGATTTGAAAAAGGGCTATCTGGCACATCCATCATTCTGGACAGGAGCTGGAGACTGGTGGAAAGCCTTGGCAACAAAACAGAAAAATCTGCCTATGACTTATAACCAGGTTTCAGAACTTTTAGCAACACAAATAAGATACAGGGCCTGAGCAGGTTTTATTTTGTTTTGAATGAGAAAATTGACAACGAAAATTAGGAAGCCAAGAGATTGCTGCCCAAATTCATGGACACAGCTGTGGTAATGTTTACTTGAAATACCATTCCTTGGTATATTCTCCCTACCTCTGTCACCAGACAAATCCTCTCCTCCTTCTCCCCCAATTCCTCTTGCTTTCACCTCTGCAGGATTTTTCTGTGACCTCTGAAGTGCAAACATTTGACAACAAACACAACTGAGTCCTGTTCACCCACCTCCTTGGTCTCCCACAGCTGTTTTGGCAGTGGCTTTGGAACATTTAACAGATTCTCTTCTTTCAATGGACCAGGGAAAGACACTACTGAAGAAAAAAAGAGCAGCACAGTCATTGCATTAAAAGGCAGTCATTCTACCTACCTCTGGCTGAACAAATTATCTTTACAAACAAAATTTATTTAACAAATAAAAATTATTTATTTACGAACTGTCTTCTAGGGAGGCACTTTGAGCATTACTCTGGGAATTGCAGAGATGAGTAAGACATGAATTCAACCTTTAAGGAACTAACTATCTAGTCAGAGGGTAAGGGTCGCACATACATACCCATCACTGGAAGGAGAAAGTAGTGGAAGCCCCAGAGAGCCAAGGGACCATGCTGTTGAAGTAGAGGCGGAGGAGGGAGGCTGGCTCTGGAGCTGGGCACTGAGGGAAGCACTTTAGAGACACAGGAGAGGGGTGTTCCAAGAGAGGGGAAGATAAGGAAGAAGGCCTGGAGAGAGAGGAAGCAGTGGCCAACGACTGAGCAGTGCAGCTCTTTTCAACTGGAGTGTAGACCTAGTAGAGGGGAGTGGTTGGAATAAATTGTGGAAGGTCGAGGCCAGGTCAGAGAGGGCTCTGCAAGCTTGGCAAAGGGGACAATGGAAGGAGAGGGACAATCTCTCCATAGTAATGTAGGAAAGATGAAATGAGGAAAGTAACAAATGGAGAAGAGGAGTATTATCTGGAAGACATGGTGGTGGTGAAGCTATTGGGTAATGGGCTGGAAGTCGGGGACAAATAGGAATCAACAACCCAGCAGATGTGAGGCTGGACAGCTGGCCTGTCGGCTTTTCGATGCTATAAAACAACCTGGCTTTGTATGAAGGACCATTCCAGGGCTTTCTGCTTTAATACTCTCAGTCACACCAGGTAAAACAAGAATGCTAAGTCACAGTACAATGAACGCTTTTTGTTCTCAGAGAGAGACCAGAAAACAAGGGCTGATCCTCAGGAATTAAGTGATCTGATGTCAGGAAGGAAATTCAACATTAGAGACACTGATGACTGCTCAGAACTAGCAATGCCGTTAGGGTCCAGGGACCACATAAGCTCCAGTGTGACTGTCATGACGTTCCTGTCTGAGCCCCATACAGGGTGGCCAGGTACCCAAGGATCACAAACCCCAGAAAGAAGTCACTTAAAACAGAGCCTAAAACTTCAGAGTAGACGGCTTGAATTCTGAGAAGACAGTTTGAAACAAAAACTCTAAAATAAGTTTATCTTTTATTGAATAAACCTTAAAATAAAACTTCAGTAGTGGACTCCTGGAATGCATTAAGTATGGAGGAGGCATAACTTCTCTGGCAGCACTAAGAACGCGATACTGACAATGCTCTTCATAGTTCACCTCCTGGCACCACCATAACTAATGGTCATTTCTGCTCAAATAGTCCAACCTGAATCAGGGTTCCCACGTGTCTCTCTTAATCCTAATATTCAAATCACTCTCTTTTGAAGACTTTATTTTGTCAACATCCTTGTTGATTTTATTTTCTTCAAATGTTACCTGGTCTAATCATTAACATAAACTGCTTTAGAAAGTAAGCTCCATGAAGGCAGGGCCTTTGTTCTATTCTCTGCCAGAAAGTACCCAAAATAGTGTTTGGAAAATGCTGACCCTACAGCTGACTCTCAACAAACTCTAAAACTAAGAAAAACAGGCATTGACACCCTTTATAAACCAACACAATAGGAAATCAATAATAAAAAATTGCTCTGAAAGGAACTGTGGAATGCCAGAAAAAGTTTCAAGGGCTGAGTAAGGCGGCTTCACAACTCAAGGTTATTTCTCAAAAGGGGTTGGTTATAGGAAGAGTTGGGACAGACTCCAATGCCTTAATGGGCATTGCTTTTTTAGAGAGGTTCGTTGTTTTCAGTCTCTTTTCGTATTCGAAATTTGTTGGGACTTCAAAGAATTCACTGGGGAGAATGCAAATAACCTTGAAGCCATTTCTTTATTTCTGTTCTAATAGATTCCATGTTTACTGATGTTTTAACTTTTCATGATTTTATTCATGGCCTAAAAGAGCTTGCCCAGAAAATGAGCATGCATGACAATGACAGACACATGCATGCACAATGAGCATGCATGACAATGACAGAATTGGGTCTCTTGCAAGATACTCCTCATTTATCACATCCTCCATGATTCTTATCTCTGTTACACAGAAACATAACTTAGTTGTTCATTTTCAGATTATGAAAATTAAAATCCAGATTATAAGGATTTAGAGAAAAGAAAACAGTGCCCAGTACTGAGTGAATAAATGAATTGTGCTGGATTCTCATTTGTCAATGGCTTTGAGTGTCATTTCCACAGATCTCTACCATTATTTTAATTGGCTTTATGAAACTCAGCATCTTCTGCAAGATTTGCAAATTCATTTTGCAGTCAATTTGCATTTTCCTTGCATTGTTTGTCAATTATTGACTCATAAAGATTTTCTAAATGGGCACAGACTGTTGAAGAGGAAAGAATACTGGAATAATTAACTGTTTAAGTGATCAATTCATTCATATTTTCATGTGATTACAACTTTTGCTCCCTTGCACAACCTTGTGACCACGGGACTGTGGGGACTTGAATAACAAGGAACCTTTGTAACGCAGTCACACACTTCCTTTCTCATGGCCTTCATCATGGTTAGCTTTAGTTTTCTAGAGGCTCTCTGAAAAGTAAGCCAACCAGCAGTCAGTCAGCAGTTATCGGCATTTTGGGGAACCCAAGAACATGAATATCGATTAGTTAAGCTACTGAAAGGTTATATACACTACTGTTACATCCCACTCCAACACAGGTAGGTGACCCCAGTTCATACCTTCCCCATGTCCATCATTCTCACCATCACAGAAACCTAGTGGGAAAGAAAAAAAAACTTATGTGCTGCTTTCATTTTCATTTGTTTACGAATTAGTAGCTCTTTCTGACTAGAAATAGAATTTTGAAAATTCTGAAACAGTTTTGATACACAGATGTTCATTCAAGGTGTTTTAGCTTTTGTACTAAAAACAGATGTAGCTAATTTGAGGCTAAAGCTGGTACCTATCTACTTTTCTTTCCCTTGAAAACTCTCAGACTTAAATATTCTTACTGTCTCTGTCCTGAGAGAAGAACAATTTTTACAGAGTCTGGGAACCTCTATTAAAATCACAAAGTAAAGAAGTCTAGAATGGAACTCTCTTCCAAATGCTGTGGCATGGGGTAAGGACAGGTAACTCAAAAAGTCTGCATCACTGTTTGATACTTAACCATGGGTGTCTAAGGGAACAAAGTGAACATTCCATACTATATGTTGTTATATATATTTCTTGCACAATCAAATAATTTTATTTTATTTTATTTTTGAGTTGGAGTCTCACTCTGTCGCCCAGCAGCCACCGCAGCCTTGACCTGCTGGGCTCTGGTGATCCTTCCGCCTCAGCCTTCCAAGTAGCTGGAACTACAGGCGCGCACTACCATGCCCGGCTAATTTTTTTGATTTATTGTAGAGATGAGGTCTCTCCAAGTTGCTCAGGCTGGTCTCGAATCCGCGGGCTCAGGCAATCCACTCACCTCAGCCTCCCAAGGCACGGGATTACAGGCTGAGCCACCAAGCCCGGCTCAATAAAATATTTTTAATCCAGAAGTTAGACTGCAGATGACAAAGTATAGTATTTCCTATTGCTGTAAGCTAAAACTAAAGAATTGTGCCAAGAATGTAATATCTTACCATTCCCCCGGGAGCAATCAAATATACCCGATGAGTTTTCAGCACATAATCAGGATACATTTTTAAGTTCTAAGCATTTAAATATAGCTTATTTAAAGTTTAGATAAGTTTCTGGCTAAGGTAAATCTGTAAGTTAACCTGATTAGTCTAATAATCATCATTTATTCAATATATATCTAATAAGTTCCTGCACTGAGTGCTAACTGGGGCTAGGTGACATGGTGTCAAAAAGGTGAGAAGATCGAACATAGGAGCAAGTTCTACAGCACAGGCAGAAGATGTAAGGTTTTTAGTGGAGCCCAGGGGCAGAGGCAACACTGAGAGTCCCCAGGAAAACTAAGAGGTCAATTAATTAAGCACACTCACAAAGACAGAATTTCTTTTAGGCCCTTGGAAACAGAATCTAAACTAGTGATTGAAAACTTTATCTTAGTGCACATAAAGACCACTTGAGTAAGCTTGTTAAAATGCAGAGTGTTGGGCCCAACCCTCAAAGATTTTGATTCAGAAGGAGTGAGAATTGGCCGAGGAATCTACAACTTAAATAAACATCTCAGGAGATGCTACTGCAGATGGTCCTTGGCTCATTCTTTGAGAGACTTGGACAAGGCTGTAGCTTACTTAATCAGTGATTTAATACATCCAAAGAAAGGCAGTGTGAACAGGGGAACATCAGAAAATGATGTTCAGAGAGATCAAAGATGTGGTTCTACAGTCAGGCTCTACAGTCAAAAGCAGAGAGAGAAGCCTCTGATTCATATTTTGGTTTTCTTGGGACCCTCATATAGAGAAAGAGCAGAGAATTTGACCATTCCTATCACTAAAAAGTGATTATTCTATTAAAAATTTAAAACTCAGCTTTAGACAGCAATCTCATGTGGTTTGTTAAAGTACCTCTTCATCAAGACACCAAACACGCTAGGTTTAATGACTAAGGCTGACCTGTCCCTGGAACATGAGGACTCAAGTGAGAGCTACCACATAAAACTGCCCGAGTGGTTGGCAGACACCCCACGTGATACCACATTAGTGTCACCTTCTGTGTCAGACTGGATCACAATGGAGGCTTCATGAAAGGAGGTGACACATGAGCCATGCATTGAAGAACAACAGTGAAGATGATGATAACAACAGCCAGCATTCTGTTGTTTTTTGTGTGCCAAGAACTTACATAGATGGCCTAATGAAATCCTCACAGCAACCCTATGAGTAGGTGCTATTATCACCCCCAAGATCACACTGCTAGCAAGTCTGGGATTAGAATTCTGGCCTGTGTACCTTCAGAATGTCCATGTCCCTACCAATGTGTTGTACCTGGAAGTATTTAGGCAACTGGAAGTAAGGTTGAAGGGATGTCCCAGTGCAAAGACAGGAGGAGAAGGAGGAAGACAAGGAGGAGGGAGAGGAGAGAAAGGAGGAGTAGGAGGATGTGGAGTAGAGTGGGGAGTGGAGTGGCGGGGAAGGGGTGAGAAGGAAGGTGTGTTTGGCAGGGCAGGAAATGGTATAATCTGGCTGTGGCACAAGATGGGGGAATGGGAGAGAAGACGGGAATACAGGACTCCGCCAGTAGTTCGGCATGATGTGGGGGAAGGTCTTGGTTGGAGAAGTGACAGGATGTGAGCTAAGTTTTACATAGACTGCTCTTGCAGCAAAGTATGAGATGGATTGAAAGGAGAGGGCCTCAAGGCAGGGAGGCCACAAAGAAACACAGGAGGGCATTGGCAGTCAGGAGAGCAAACCAGAACAGGCTTGAGACTCACTGCAGGGATCAGATGAGCAGGACTCAGCTGCTAGATGGGTGTGTGGGGTATGGGAACAGAGTCATTAAATATAACTCCCGGGTTAAGTGCTTAGGTGACCAGGAGGAAGGTGCTGGCCAAACTGGTACATTAGCACTAAGCTAACATGTCAGCAAAATACCCAAACCTGGATTTTTACTACTGGATAAAAAAAATTTAATATCACAGGATATCGCTATAAATAAAGGGTTAAAAATAAAAAGGAACGAGTTGTAACTGCATATCTGAAAACAGAAGAAACTAATTTGTATCATTCCCACAGGGATGGGGCAGCATGTCCAGGGCTGCATCTGTGTTCCAGGAAGCCTTGCAGTCTCAGAGCCATGGAGGGCTGACCTCTTCTAACTAAGCGGAACTGAGGCCATGTTCCTTCGATGCGCTCCCATGCCTGACAAATCTAAAATAACTCCTCACATAGTCTTGATTTGCTAAGTATAGGGAAAGGCAAGGGGAAGATCCACAAGAGTGTGTCCTAACAGAAGCCTCTGGTGTTTCAGGCTCCCCATTCTGGGTCCTTTTGCCTCCAGGTGATACACTTTTTGCCCCTCTTTAGACCTAGAATCCTTGTGCCCTAACTCCCCATCCCATCCATGAGATCAACAGATCTTTCAGGGTTAATTGCATTTTACATCTTCTGCATTTTAAACCTTAACTCTGCAGGTCAAACCTTACTAGCTGGTTGAAAGGTCACTGGGGTCCAAGGCATACTGCACCCCCAAGAGGAGGATCTGAGGACTGTAGTCCCCAAAGATGATGACATTCAGCATCTACAACTCTGGATGTGGAGAAGACAACCATCACCTCCTCCGCCCTTGGCTCTAGACTGCTCCCTGAAAGAGCAAGGACCCCCTCAGCTCCCTCCTCCACATGCTGCAGATGAGAGGTGGGGGTTAGCAGACAGTCCTAGGCTGTGGGACAGGGCAAGTGTCCCCGAGAGCCCTTGTGTTTGCCTGCTACATGTGTGTGTGAAATGATCGTTAAATAGCACATGCTGCCAGGGAAAGGGTCAACATTTCTCTATAGATTCTGGATAATTAAACCAGAAAAGAGAAATTACAAAAATCTTGTCTGGTTGTCTAACAGTTTATTTCTGTCATTTATCTCAACAGCTTCTCATTTATGCCTAATTGTCATGCAACCCAATAACCGTTATGAAAATTACTCAACATGTATCAGACTAATGGCTTTATGTTCTTGGGATACAAACCTCTGCTCATGAGTGTCTCATAGTTTATTGCTCATGTAGTTAAGCTATGAGCAGATGCTCACAACAACAACATCACTATGCTCAGGAAAGATTCCCAGGGAAAGAACAGTTCTAATTGCTCCTACAACAAAACCTAGTTCTGGGCTTCAATTACACTTTCCCATCACTTTTTAAATCTTTACTTTATTTGGTTGATCCTATAATACGAAATACCTTTTTGCAAAGCTAACTGATATTTTTAAATCCAAAGGGAAAGAAGATGAAAAACTTTAATGAATTACAGGGGGAAAATACATGAAACTATTTAAAATAGCTTCTACCAACAAATATAATTCTCCAAAAATAATTCCCATCCTTGGAGACTTGAATAATATTTTAAACACACTGGCTTTCCCATGTAAACACATCCATATTAGGACGTGTTTCTGAGTTCTGCTATACTTGTAAGGCCCTGCAGGACAGGCACACAGCTTAGACATCCAAGCTGGAGGTCAGCCCACCTTCCACAGTTGGCAGATATCGCAGCCCAACAACATCCAACTGCCAATTTGAGAAGGAGAGACCACCGCAATCTCAAGTCAACCCAGGAGCCCTGCTCTGGGGCTTTTCTCTCTTTCTATCTGCTTTCTTATTGCTCTGTCTACCCACCACTGTTTACATTCTTTGGGTTTTCTTATTCCACCCTTACACCTTCTGACCCTCTCACCTCAGCCCTCAGAGGCTGCATCACTCCTGTGACTCCTTCAACTCAGGCAATTGCTTTCTTTAGCTACTTTCTTTTTCTTGGCATGCAAGCCTCAAAAACTCCTTACTTAAATTACCTGTGATTCCTTTCTCTCTAGGCCTCTGGCCCTTTCTAGAGAAGTGTGAACTCTGCACAAAGGGCCTTGCAAATGAAGAACTGGCAGAGGCAGAAATTCTGGGCAAAATTCTGTGCCTCTGGCTTGCTCCCAGTCCGGGGAGACTAAGATCCCGCTGCACTCACAGGCACCCCACTGATGACAGCCTCTGCTTTTTTTAGGCTTTGTTTGTGTATTCCCATCTCTACCTATCCTGAAACTAAACTACTCCCTCTTCCCACACACTCCGCTCCTCTCCGCAGTGAGCCGTGGACCCATATCCAATTCCAACATCACTGCCAACTCAACGCTCATACTCCCACGTGTGGAAACACTGGTAGATGCGCCTAATCAAGTCTGAAAGCTCTCAGAGTTTACAAGCAAACAGTCATTTAGGCAAATGGAGTCTTCTCTGAACTGTACCAAGGGAACAAATACAGCAATTATTATTAAATCCCATCCCTACCATATGCAAGGAATAAGACCATAAATGTTCTCTTTGGAAGAAATAAAGACTATTTAGGCTTTAAATAGTCCTAAAGCTGATATCTTGGCTAAAGACTTATTCATGCCCATTTCAAGACCAAACCCATATCTCTATCTGTTTGTGGACAAGGGTCAATTTGCCTATGGAATAGATAATTCAAGGCTATTGCTCTTTCTAAATTATAAACCGCAGAAAGACAGGCTCAGAATGTGTCTGAGTGAACCCGCCTCATTTTGTGTGCAGGTTGGATGTGTTCTGGCTGGTGCTATGCACGTGTGAGCCAGTGTGTGACTCTCTGCACTTCTCCATCCATGCAGGCTCCTCTGTGTTGGGCACTGTGCTAGGGGCTGGGGAGAAGCAGACCATTAAGATACCGCCTTCAAGAAATCCACAGAGTAGAGAAAGAGAAGCATGGCCACACAAAAAAGTCATCAAGGGTCACAGGTGCTAAGAGAGTCCTCTGCATGTGGGAGCTTTGGCAATTCTGAGCTGAGAGGGCATAAGATCAAGCATGGTGCCACAGAAACGGGGACATATCCACGCTGAGGATTACAGAGGGAGAGAGTGTTTAGCCAGAAGGCTGGGAGTGCGCCAAGAGAGGAAGAGATGAGAACAGGTGGAAACACTAACAGAACCTGCGGCGGTTCCACGGCAGACTCGGGAGTGGGGGTGGGGGCAGGGAGAGAAAGGAGAGCAGTGGGCCTGAGCCAGCCCTGGGGCCAGAGTCGCTGGGAGACTTGGGCTCTTTCTTCTGGAGGTGAGGGGGCGGCATTGAGGATTTTCAGCAGGAGAGTAAGATGATGAGAATTGGGTTCGCTCTGGAAGCAGACGGCATGAGTAAGCCTTCTCCTCACTTCTGGATCACTCGGGCCTCTGTCCACCCCTTTCCTCACTCCGGCTTAGGAGAGGCAGAATGGTGATCTGACCAGTAAAGAGGAGTGCCAGGGAGCTTCGATCTAGCTCTTTCTCCTTCTCAGGGGCATGTCTCCCTCAGACAGCAGGCAACTGCTCTGCTCTTGTCTTACGGACTACTCCTCCTGAGGGCTACCATGGTCAGTGCTGCTGGCCACTCTGCAGGAGTCTGCCTCACTCCCAGGTTCTGTCATAACAGGCCCACAGACTGCAGAGAGAAGTCACTTCCTCCTACCCACTCTTATCAGTATAAAGGTGTTAATTAGCTCCATCTGTCACATCTGGTTTTAGTTCTGTTTGTTCAGATCCTGGGTGGGAAAAGAGGACCCTCAGTGAACCCAACATGGAACTGGACTGAGGGGACACAAGACTGGAAATGAGGAGCCCAGTTAGGAAGTTATCCTAAGAGTCCAAGTAAAAGCTGATGAGGGCCCAGAAGAGGGCCAGTGCTGTGGGGGAGCAGGAAACACAGGGCCAGGAAGCCCCAGCAGGGAGAGGTACCACGGGAGAGGCAGAACAGACACACAGGACACCATGAGCTCCACAGAATGGCATCTCAACACACACACACACACCCCCTGCTGTGGTTTCTCCTCTTGAGGATTACTATCTAGGGGAGGCCCACATGCTGCTAAAGTTTTTCTCTCCTCATTCCTACAGGATGGAATGAGAAAGCACAGCTGATGTTAGCAGGGGCCTGTGTGTCTTACCTGTATATGGGGCAGGCCAGGCCGACGGGCCCCCTCCTCCATAGGGGTCCTGGGGCTTGGTGCTTAGAGCACTTGTATGAAGAGCAGAATCTGAATTGGTCCTAAGGAGGGGAGGAGAAAGTCTGGCTGAAAATCCATTTTTCCATAATGAAAATGCAATAGTCATGGCCAAATATTACCAACAGGAAAGTAGGCAAGAATAAATGATTTGCAATCATCCACAAAACAAGAGGTTACGGCCTACCAGAAGCTCCTTACATCAATAACAGCCTCTGATTGCTACTCACACCTACAAGGATTTTAACTTGCCTTACGCTTTGAAACTGATGGCATGGTGATCTATTTCAACAAGGCAGGCTTCTGATTCACAGTCCCCCACTCTAAAGACCTTCCTATTCTTCCCAACCCAGAAGATGGCTGTGTCCATTATGGCCTGGGGACTGCACTAGGTTTTCATCATCTGAGAAGAACCGTTCATAAGTGAAGGATTACCTAGAGCAGCTCAAACCCTTCCAGGAAGAACGCAAGGTCAAGACGATTTTCAAAATAATATTGAAATGTCCTTTGCTCCTTTTGGCTCTTGCTCTCTCCCGAGCAAGCAGGCTTCCCCGACAGCTATGTTAAATGTGAGGCACTGCGGGCTGATTGCAGGAGTGGAGAACCCAGATACCTTCAGGAGATGTGTAAAAGGGATAATTATGCCACTATCCTCAGTACATTTTTTTTGTTTTGAAAATATAACTGTCTTTCTTTTTTTTAAAGATTTGAAAATATAACTGTCTTTCTTTTTTTTAAAGATATAAATTATGTTAACATAGGTTTACTTTATTTTTTTGAGACAGGGTCTCACTTTGTCACCCAGGCTAGAGTGTACAGCCTCAACATTCTGGGCTCCAGCAATCCTTCTGCCTCAGCCTCCCAAGTAAATGAGACTACAGGCACACGCCACCACAGCCAGCTAACTTTTGTATTTTTTGTAGAGATGAGGTCTCACTATGTTGCCCAGGTTAGTTTTGAACACCTGGGCTCAAGCAGTGCTCTCTCCTCAGCCTCCCAGAGTGCTAGGATTACAGGCGTGAGCTACTGTGCCTGGCAACATGGGTTTATTATTATTATTATTTTTAAATGCATTAATAAGTATCTTAAAAAAACTTCTCAGGCCAGGAACTATGACTCATGCCTGTAATCCCAGCACTTTGGGAGGCTAAGGCACTAGGATTGCTTGAACCCAGGAGTTCGAGACCAGCCTAGGCAACACAGTGAGACGAAAATAATCAAAAAATTAGCCAGTAGCAGTGGCATGCACCTGTAGTTTGAGCCACTCGGGAGGCTGAGATGGAAGGATCACCTGAACCGTGGCCACTGCACTCCAGCCTGGGCAACACAATGAGTCCGATTAAAAAAAAAACAAAACTCTCAGTTGAATTTCTAATGTCAATAGATAAATATCAATAGATACATTAGCATAAACAAATGCTCTGAGGACTTCACTGTTTTTTACCAGTGTAAAGCAGTCCTAAGAGAAAAGTTTGGGAACCACTGATCTATAGCAAATTTCTGGAATTCTCTCAGATAGCTCCAATTTATACACAGTCTCAGCTCCAAGAAATGATTATTTATCTCATCCGAGGGCAAGCTATCTGCCATAAAAAGGACTTGTAAGCAACTTCAAATTAGCCTAAAGTGCTTCTTTGTGGTCCATTCCAGGTGACAGCCTCAGACTTCAGATGAGGGAGGAAGTAGATGAGGGGAGAACGGTGTGGTGCAACAGAAGGAATATAGTGGCCCCGGGGTCAGAGAGACCTGGGTTCTGACTCCAGCTCCTTTACAGATTCAAGAGACTACAGAGAATAGCAATCAAATGCAGAGACAACTGGGACAATTTTTTTTTTTTTGAGTCAGAGTCTTACTCTGTCGCCCAGGCTGGAGTGCAATGGCATGCTTACAGCGACTGCAGCCTCGACTTCCTAGGCTCAGGTGATCCTTCCATCTCAGCCTTCCAAATAGCTGGAGTTATAGGCATGTGCCACCATGTCTGGCTAATTTTTTTATTTATTGGAGAGACAAGGTCTCAGCAAGTTGCCCAGGCTGGTCTCGAATCCCTGGGCTCAGGCAATCCTCTTGCCTCAGTTTCCAAAAGTGCTGGGATTACTGATGTGAGTCACTGTGCCTGGCGGACAACTCGGACAATCTGAATACAGATTGAGTATTAGATGATTAAGGAATTGCTTTAAATTTTAAGTGTAATAATGGCATTGTAGTTACGTATCTTTTTTTTTTTGAGTTGGAGTCTCACTGTGTCACCCAGGCTGGAGTGCAGCGGCACATGCACGGCCACTGCAGCCTCGACCTCCTGGGCTCAGGATTCTTTTGCCTCAGCATTCCAAGTAGCTGAAACTACAGGCACGTGCCACTATACCCGGCAACTTTTTTAAAAAGTGTACTGTAGAGATGAGGTCTTGTCAAGTTGCCCAGGCTGGTCTCAAACCCATGGGCTCAGGCAATTCTCTCACCTCAGCCTCCCAAAGTGCTGGGATTACAAGTGTGAGCCGCTGAGCCCGGCCTATGTGTCTTTTTTAAAGGCTCTCATAGTTTTATACTGTTAGAGATATTTCCAGGTGAAATACTGCCAGTCATGGGACTGGGGTGGGAGTTAGGAGTAGAGAGGAAACAAGACTGGCAGAATGCTTACAAGAATGGAAGCTGAGGGGTGGGCCTAGGGCCTCTCACAACTCCTTTCTTTGTGTATGTTTACATGTTTGTCTATGAAAGTTTTTTGTTTTAAAAAATCGCAGTTTCTTCACATATTAACTAGAGGTCTTGGACAAGTTATTTAACCCCTTAGAACAGAAAATAATACTAATTCTTGTAGGGTGTTGTCAGAATTGGAAAAAAAATGACCTGAGTGGAACTCGTCCCTCTGGAGTCTGGCCCAAAGTGTTCATGACAATAGCTGATGTTTATTCAACACTTATGCTTCCTGTGTGTTATCTTATTCAATTCTCACAACCAGCCCATGATACAGGTACAATTATTTCCATTTTTCAGGTGAGTAAACTGAGGAATCCAGAAGTTAAATAACCTGCTCAAAGTCACATGGTGAAAGGCAAACCCTGGTGGTCCCACTCCAGACCTCATATTCCTACACTCTGCTGGACTGTCCACTGAAGACACTAGGTAAATGGTAAGGTTTGTTCTTAACACTTGACATCACCATGACTGACATAAATACACCCTGGCAACCAAATATGTAAAGACTATCTCGACGATCAAATCGCCCTTCTTTAAATCTACTTCTACTAGGAAACAAGCCATGTACCTGTTAAGTGCTGACGTTAGCCTGAACCCAGGATGCTTATCTTCTTTCCAAGGAGGCTGCTGCCTTTAAAAATCAGAATACAAAAGGAAAAGAAGTTCAATCCACAGGGAGCAAAGCAGGGCTGCAGCCCTGGGCTCTCGTTCTCGTCTGGCTATACAATCTGAGAGTCACTTAAAAATGCCCACATCTCACTCATTCTCATCAAGGTTAAAATGAGGTCACACTGAAGGATCCTCCAGGTCTCATGATCTCTAATTTCTAAGATGAAAACTACTACAAATCCATAAAAACAGGATTAGCTAGCTGGGCATCTCAGGAATTAAGAAAAAGGCAAACAAGCACCTTTGAAGGCCTTTTGAAATTGTCCAAAAGGCAACTAACTTACTCTTCTCTGTAGGATATGAGGTCTTGCTCCAGATGTGTAAGAAATGACCCCTCATCACGATCCCTGAGTGTATGTTTAAGGGAGGTACCTTGGCAATCTTTTTTTTTCTTCTTTTTTTTCTCTGTCACCCAGGCTGGAGTGCAGTGGTATGATCACAGCTCATGGCAGCCTCAACCTTCTGGACTCAGATTATCCTTCTACCTCTGCACCCCGACTATAGGTGTGTGCCATCATGTCTGGCTAATTTGTGTTTTGGATTTTTTGTAGAGATACGGTTTTGCTATGTTGCCCAGGCTGGTCTCAAACTCCTGGACTCAAGCAATCCTCCCACCTCAGCTT
>CAUYQG010013149.1:0-23406 GCA_963574415.1 Tarsius wallacei | reverse complement strand
CGTACATCCCCACACCTGGCTCTCTTTTGAATTTTTTGTAGAGACGAGGTCTTACTATGTTGCCTAGGCTAGTCTTGAGCTCTTAGGCTCAAGTAATCCTCCCATCTCGGCCTCCCGAAGTGCTGGGATGACAGGCATGAGCCACCGCGCCTGACCTGAGGTATTTTTTACATTCACTGTTTGTACTAAGACTTTGAAGTCGGTGTGGTTGACACAGTACATCTCAATTTGAACCAGTCACATTTCAAGGGCTCAAAGACCATACTGGACAACAGCAGAGACCAACGACAAGCAGAGAAAAACATAGGGCCCCTGTCTGCAGGGCCAAGCAAGGTGGGGCGGGGGCTACCATTCAGAAGAGCAGTGAAGACACCCACGAAATGGGGCTGGAGCTCAAGTTGCAAGTTGGAGGGGTCCCAGAGAGCTTTCCTTCCCTCCCGCTCACGACGATGGAGTCTCCTCGCTGGAGCGGCTTTGCCATCCAGGCGCCCCAGCCCGTAGCCCTCACCTGCTGCTCTCCGGGTATCCCGGGGACCGTCCACTTGGGAATTCACCCAGTCGCGCCGCCTGCCATGCTGACGCTGCCCTGCCTGTCACTCAACTTGCTGTTCCCGCCTCCCGCTTCGCTGTACTAGTCGCTTACCTTGGTTTCCACAGCGACGCCACCGAGGGGCGGGATTGGGGGGGGAATGGGGGTGGGGAGAGCCTCGCCGAGGACCCTTTTTGATTGGTGAATGGTCAAGACCCTGCCTTTAGCCACGCCTTCCATAGCCCCGCCCTTCTTAGGTTTCGCAAGTTGATTGGTCAGTCCTGTGGTGCGAGAGGCTAGTCCTCGCTGAGACCGGTCCCGCGGGGCGGGGGCGGTGTGCGTCCCGCACGCTGATTGGCTGGCGGGACGCGCGCGGCAGGGAGGGGCGGGGCCGACTCGGAGCCGCGGTTGGTCTAGCGCTGGGTGGCGAGCGCTGGAGCGGCTGTGCCGTGTCGCGCGCAGGTAGATAGCAGCTGCGGCAGGAGCAGTAACCGCCGTGTGAGGGAGCCATGAAGCACTATGAGGTAAGCAGCGAGAAAAGAGGACTAGGTAGTCACTGCAAACTCATTGTTTTTCCTTCTTCTCGGGACCATGGGACCCCACTTTCTAGTCCTGTTCCTTGTAAGGAGAACCGGACGGCGCAGGCGCAGTCGGCGCGCGTTGCGCTGCGGGCCACTCGTAAGTTCTAGTGCGCATGTGCGGGGGAGGTATTTATAAATCTGCAACCCAGGCTCTTTTGGGGGTGCTTTTTCTTGGGGGTCTCTGCTGGGCCTGGGAATCTTGCAGGTGCCTTGCAGCTCCTCCAGGGAGCTGAGTTGCAGACTTTGTCGTGGGAGCCGCGAGGGTGCGGGACCCTTGCTCCCCGTCCGAGGGAGGCTTGCACAAATCTTGCACCATTCCGCTGCTTCTAGCGTAGGAAGGGGTTTTGCAATCAGCCTTCTTTTGTACGACCTTTGGACCCCTTCCCTCGCCCAGGACGTCCCCGAGAAGCTTAGGCCGTGAGGTGAGGGAAGTGCAACTCCACGGCTGGCTGCCGCCGAGCAGCAAAGCTGATCTTGCTTTCTGGTTATCTAAGAGGTCATCTCCGTCAACCCCTGCGTGTCACCAAGGAGAAATCTTATACCGCTCAAACCACTCTTGAAGGCCAAGTCTTCTGACTCCTATCTTGGGTCTCTTTTTTCCCTTAAAACGAGGTCTTCTGATGCGCGTATCACCCTAGTTGATAATATAATATTAATAATTTAATTAATTATCATGTAATTGTTGCTGACTATTAAATAATCCTCATTAAGTAATAAAGTAACTTATTACAATTCAAAGTAAGAATAATTGGACAAATGCTTACTCTTGTGCTAGTGAGAGTCTGTTACCTTGTTCTCTCATCCTCAGCCCTATGAGGTAGGAGACTATTATTACTCCCGTTTTTGTGGATGAGTAAAATCTCAGAGATATCAAGTGACTTATTCAAAGGCCCCTGGTTAGCAAGTGCAGAGCAATGAGAGAAACTCAGGATTCAAAAGTCTTAGTTCCTAGGCAGAATGCCATGTTGGTCCTCAAATGAAAACTAGCAGGTAGAGAGATTTCTTGTCTCCCCTCTCCTCAAATTTTAATAATTGTGTTAAAATACATGTACAGTTTACCATCTTAACCATTTAAAAATGTACAGTTCAGTGGCATTAAGTAGATTCATATTGCTGTGCAACCGTCACCTCCATCCATCTCCAGATCTCTTTTTATCTTGCAAAACTGAAACTCTGTACTTATTAATCACTAGCTCCTCATTCCTGCCTCCCTCCACCTCTGGCAACCATCTAGTCTACTTTCTGCCTCAATGAATTTGATGACTTCTAGGTAGCCAAGTAGCATAAGCATAAATAGAAGGAAAGATTTTTCTGCCCATCCTCTTTGTTATGAGTATTTTTAGAAATCTGCCCAGAATCCTCTGAAGCCAGAAACGCCCTTCGTGTGTGACATGGTATCAAGAATGAGGAGGTGGGATTCATTAATCTCTAATGCATCATTCAGCTGTATCCTTCTAGAATAAAGTTCTTCTAAGATGATTTTTCCTCACAAACTCTGTTTAACCCTGGAGAACAGCCACGTTCAGTTTGAAACATATAACGTGAAAGATCTATCCGTATGGCATTTTGCAAAATGTGGTAATCAGAAAAAGTAGGACTGTGAGGACCTGGGGGTGAGCACTTTTGTTCCAGGAAGCTGGGCAGAGCCCACGGCTTGGGCTGGAGAACTTAAACCTTGTCCCTCCCAAAAGGAAGGGGAGCTTCAAACTCACTATTCAAAGTAACCTTAGAGGAAAAAAAATTGTTATTTTTCTGTGTTCTTTGTTATAATCTCTACTAACATTTGCCAAGTACCCACTGGGGTGAGATACAGGGTATCTAGATGGGAGAGCAGTTGTGTCGCAGCCCAGTTTGCATAGCAGGCAGATTAGTTTTACTCCAAATGCTTATTGCATGTTAATAAAAATAGAAGAGATGCTTTCACTCAGATTTAACAAGCAGTTTGAGAAATGGCTTCAGTTATTTACATCAAAGAACATATTTTCTGTTTGGGACTAAGTCTGTCCTCCTACCTTCAAGCAACCTTCAGGCCACTGAGCGGTTAGTCTCCCTCAAAAGATATTCTTGGCCCTTGGAGAGACGTTGGAGATTATGAAGGGCAATTTACACGTGATAGAAGTAATGCGGGAGTCAGGCACAGCAGCTCATGCCTGTAATCTCTGTACTTTAGGAGGCTGAGGTGGGAGGATCATTTGAGCCCTGGGGTTTGAGACCAATGTGGGCAACATAGCAAGACCTTGTTGCTACAAAAAAATAAAAAAAAATTAGCTGGGTGTGGTAGCACCTGAAATCCCAGCTACCTGGGAGGGTGAGGTAGAAGGATTGCCTGAGCTCAGGAGGTCGATGCTATGGTGGGCCATGATCGTGCCACTGCACTGCAGCCTGGGGACAAAGCAAGACCTCATCTGAAAAGAAAAAGGAAATGCGGGACAGAAGTGATAGAAGAAAGGTTCAGGACTTGCTTACTGTCAAAGAGCGAGTTTATGTCTGATTGAGGACTGATGTCTTGACAGGGTTCTAGCAGGAGGGACAATTTGGTGGTGTTTCAATAATAGTTTCACATCACTAACAATCTCATCTGACCTGAGAGGAAAAGTTATCCCTCCGGTGGCCTAGTTGAGGGGCAGCACGTAGAACAGGTCACCTCTAGGCCTTGGCTGAAACCCGCTCCTCGGAGTGCCAGGGCAGGCCTTGGGATTTTCTTGGGGTCAGAGCTAGGTCGATAAGCAAAGAACAGCTTCTGTCTATCCTAGGCGACAGGAGGGTTTTTTTTTTTTTTTTTTTAAGTTGCTGTTTTAGCCACTGCAGATGCAACTCAAAGTAATGAGCCAAGCAGCAACTGGAAAAACAGCGACTGCATCTTGTAAATGAGCCTGTTAATTCCTGGGAAAATCAATCCCTCTTCAGCCTCTAGGAGCCTGGGTCACTGCCTGTTTCTCACAGCTGAGTACCCAGAGGCGCGGAAGCCTCATTCTCTTGGGGTTCACCACCAACCCTCATTTAGGATCTCCCCCCCCAAAGAGTAGCTGATTTGGGGCCCATCTTGCAAATCATCCTAGACCAACATAGTACCTTGCATCAGCTTCCTCCATAGGAATAAATAAAAGTTCTGGAAGTAGATTTCTGGTCAAGAGGCAGTTGTTTGGAGGTAAAACTGGTTAAGAGTCCAGGCTCTTGCCCGTAATCCTAGCACTTTGGGGAGGCCGAGATGGGAGGATCGCTTGAGAACAGGAATTCGAGACCAGCAACATAGTGAACCTTTGAAAAAAAAAAAAGGTTAAGTGAAAATTCAGGAGAAAGTAGACTCATGTGTATTGGTGTCCTAGGTGTGTGGACTTTGGACAGGCCTGGTGCTGAATCCTGACATTAAGTGAGGGTGGGTGGGGACCCTGAGAGAATGACAGTGGTATTGCCACTTAGTAAATCGTTAGGTGCCTCAGGGCAGATTAGTTAACCTCTCTGAACCTTTCTGTGTCATCTCCTTGGAGCAGAAACCCATTGGTTATGAAAGCAACAGCTAGTATTAAAGAACCTTACAAGGTAGCTGGAAGTACATCATCCAAGTTTATGTATCAAAGGGAGGTGTGATGTTTAGCTCTGGTTCATTCATTTTTTTTTTTTTTTTTGAGTTGGAGTCTCACTCTGTCACCCATGCTGGAGTGCAGTGGCATGCTCACGGTCACTGCAGCCTCTACCTGCTGGGTTCAGGTGATCCTTCCACTTCAGCCTTCCAAGTAGCTGGAACTACAGGCATGTGCCACCGTGCCTGGCTAATTATTTTTATTTATTGTAGAGATGAGGTCTTGCCGTGTTGCCCAGACTGGTCTCGAACCTGTGAGCTCAGGCAATCCTCTTTGCTCCACCTCTCAAAGTGCTGGGATGACAGGTGTGAACCACCGCGCCAAGCCTGCAAGAGTTTTTATAATTTTTTTTTTTGTTTGAGTGGGAGTCTCACTCTGTCGCCAAGGTTGGAGTGCACGGCCACCACTGCCTCAACCTGCTGGGCTCAGGCAATCCTTCCGTCTCAGCCTTCCAAGTAGCTGGAAACATAGGCACATGCCACCACACCCAGCTAATTTTTTGGTTTATTGTAGAGATGAGGTCTTGCCAAGTTGCCCAGGCTGGTCTCGAACGCCTGGGTTCAGGCAGTCCTCTTGCCTCTGCCTCCCAAAGTGCTGGGATTGCAGGCATGAGCCACTGCACCTGGCTGCTGCTTTTATACATTTTCTTTTTTTTTTTTTTTCTGGCGAGGGGAGCACAACGCGGTCAGCACGCCTCGCAGGCGCCCGCGGGTCCGCACCACCCGCCCGCCCGCAGCTGCTCAGAGCATGGTTGTTTTGCTTTTATACGTTTTAAAAACATTTCATGCTGGGCAGAGTGGCTCAAACCTGTAACCTCAGCACTTTGGGAGTCCAAGGTGGGAGGATTGCTTGATCCCAGGAGTTCGAGAACAGCCTAGGCAATATAGCAAGACTTAATCATTAAAACAAACAAACGAAAACATTTCAAACCACATTTCTATGTATTGTTCATGGATATGAATACATACGTAATAAGGTAAATTGTAATAAGAGGTCAGAAACATAATGGGGGTTATACTGTCATTAGAGGAGCTATTGTGGGTGGGGGAAATGGGGAGCAGGAGGGGGGAGGATTTAGCCATGTCTGTTGCCTTTTTTGCTTTTAAAAAAGGAATCTGAAGTAAACAGAGTAAAATGTAATTTTATGTTCAACCTGGGAGGGGGCTGGGCCTAGTAACTCACGCCTGTAATACCAAGCACTTTGGGAGGCCAAGGCTAGAGGATTGCTTGAGGCCAGGAGTTGGAGACCAGACTGAACAACATAGCAAGACTGCATCTTTACCACAAAAAAAAAAAAAAAGGAAAAAAAAATACATAGGAAATGGGATCCTGCTTCTGTTTTCTGCACTTTTTTCCCCCCTGAATTCTTGTGTTCTTTTGAAATAGCAGGAGAGGGATAACTAGGGCTTTTCTGGCCACTGAACCTGCTTTAATTTTTAGGTCTCTTTGACTTCTGCATGTCACATCTAGAGTCTGTTCACAGGCAGGTGTTGTGTTCTGAGATTGGGGACTGCTTGCTCCCTTCTGTCTCATCCTCTTCCACACCCTGCTTCGAACAGACGTTCAGAAAATGCTTTGAGATTGATTTTGCATTTGTGGACAGGATGGGGCCCTGGTTGTGATGTTCTCTTCCTGTGCTAGCTTTTTGTTGCGGGCTAAGAATAATAGGGACATTCATATTTATTGTGTCCTTCCAACAATCCTGAGTGGTAGGAACTCTTTGTACCCCTATTTTGGGTGGATAGGGGGTCCGGGGCTCAGGAAAGTGAGGGAGCTTGCCCAGGGTCACTCGGTGGTGAAGATGGGATCCTGACCCAGGTCTGTCTGATTCCCTGTCAGTAGAGCAGCCAGAGCCAAATGGTGTTGGTGACAGCTCTGCCAGCAGCTACTGAGTCCTGTGAACACCGGAGCAGGTGGGAACTGGTATCTGCTTCACACATAAGGAAAACCGAGGCTCAGAGAAGTAAACTAAGTTGCTCAAGGTTGCAGAGCCCGGAAGCATGGAGCTGAGCCCTGGCCTAGGTTTGTCTGACCCCAGTTTTTATTTATTTATTTATTTAGACAGACAAGGTCTCTCTCACCCAGGCTAGAGGCATAATCACAGCTCACTGCAGCCTTGAACTCCTGGCTTTAGGTGATCCTCCTGCCTCAGCCTCAGCTAGGATTACAGATGCGCGCCATCATGCCTGGCTAGTTTTTTTTTTTTTTTTTTTTAATTCATTTTTGTAGAGATGAGGTCTTGCTATGTTGCCCAGGCTGGTCTTGAACTCCTGGCCACAAGCCTTGCCTTGGCCTCTCAAAGTGTTGGGATTACAGTTGTGAGCTACCATGCCTGGTCCTGACTCGTCCATGCGGATGACTTCCTGCTGGTGCTGCCCCAGGGCTGCTGAGGATGGCGCATCCCCAAAGGAGGATGGGGTGCTGTGGGCCACTGTGGACTATGAGCAGAAGTTCTCCCTCTGCCCTGAAATTGGACGGGTTGCCCTTTGGAGTGCGGGTGAGATTGGAGCTGGTGAGCCACAAAACAGGCTTCCAAGCCCTTTCCTGCGTTCACATGCCCTGGCCAAGACTCTGTGTAGGAATGTTTGGTTTTTCAGCTCTCTGTGGGCTTCTTGCTCTGAGCAGATGGTGGCTTACCTGGCACATTCCCCTGACAGAGGCCCTCTTCCCCCTGGTTGTGGCTCTACCCTTAGTCTTTCCCTTGCTTAGGGCACTCAGAATCTCAGGCGCCCAGGCCTGAGTGAGTTCCAGAACTCTTCTGCTTTAACTTCTTTTATTTTTTACATTAAAATAATTTTTTCTGAGTTGGAGTCTCACTCTGTCACCCAGGCTGGAGTGCGGTGGCAGGATCAAGGCTCAGGTGATCCGCCCAGCCTCCTGAGTAGCTGAGACTACAGATGTGCGCCACCATGCCCAGCTAATTTTTTGATTGTTTGTAGAGACAGGCATCTTGCTATGATGCCCAGGTTGGTCATGAACTGCTTGTCTCAAGCAACCTTCCTGCCTTGACCTCCCAAAGTGCTGGGATGACAGGTGTGAGCCACCGTGTTCAACCTGCTTTAACTTCTGCACTCTCCAGATGAGGCACCCAAGACTCAGAGAGGGGGCCTTTTCCAGGGCCATGTGCCAGACCCCCTTTGGGCTGGGCAGGGCTGCTACTTGATCCTTCCCTGTGAAGATGGCAGAGCCTGCAGGCTCCAGATCAGAGCTGTGCTCAGATCCTTAATGGCTGCTGACAAGGTGTGGGGCCCAGGGGCATGTTCTTTAGCCTCTCCAACTAGTTACTCATCCATGACATGCCACACGGTGCGCCAGGGCTGGCTTCTGGTGGCTCTCGGTGCATGTCTTCCCCACTCTGTGTTCAGGGCATTGGGCTAACATCTGGGAGTCAGCCGCGGTGGGGCATTTACACCATGAAAGTGGTGAATGGGACAGATCAGGCCCCTTACTCTCTCTGCCTGTGTTGCATGTTCATGAGCACCACTGGAGACAGCTGTCCCTACCTCACAGGGTGATGCTGCCAGGGGTTCTTGGTCTGGTGAGCATTAGATGAGCAGATGGCAGATGAGCCCAGGGCCCAGCACTGTACAGCAGCCGGCTTTTAGCAAGGGCTATGACCCTATTCACCTGGACACAGTGGGGCAGGTGCAGAGGGGACAGGTCTTTGAGGGAGGAGGTGGGTCTCCGGGAGGAGGAGGCGGGTCTCAGGGAGGAGGTGGGTCTCAGGTGGAGGAGGAAGTGAGTTAGTGAGTTTCAGGTGGAGGAGGCTGGACTCAGGGAGAGGAGGAAGAAGACCTCAGAGGGAGGAGGAGGCAGCGGGTCTCAGGTTGAGGAGGCAGACCTCAGGGGGAAGAAGAGGGCTTCAGGGGAGGAGGTGGGTCTCAGGTGGAAGAGGTGGGCCTAGGGGAAGGAGGAGGAGGCAGGCCTTGGGGGGAGGAGGAGTTGGGCCTCAAGTGGAGGAGGGAGGCCTCAGGAAGAGGAGGCTGGTCTCAGGTGGAGGGGGCGGGTCTCAGGAGGAGGCCACGGTTCTGATGGGCAGGAGGAAGATGGGAGGAGATGAGTGATGAGTCTGGGTGTGTGCCAGGTGGGGTAGCTATTTCAGTGGCACTCGTTGGGGGACTTAGAGGCCCCCTGGGCCCAGCAGAGCGACTTGACTGGCTCCCGAGGAGAGAGGAGGAGGTCTGACAGCCTGGAGTGGGGGCCGTTCCTGGAAGGGACTTGGGGCTCTGGTAAGCAGTTGAGCTTGGATGGGGGTCCTGCGTGGTCACTGGCAGGTCTGGCTTGGTGAGTAAGGTCAGAGACCTTACGCTAGTTGGTCAAGTTCAGGCTGGGTCTTAACACCCTCTTACGGGGATATTGACAGTGGCAGCTGAGAATGTTTTAATACCTGTGTATACTTCCCGAGCAGCCAGGGCATAAGGATAATAAAGTCACTGTGTACATAGTGCTTATTTGAAATGCTTTTTCTCTATTAACTCATCTAGTTCTCATCCTATATAAATGAGGTGGACATATTCTTTTCCCTACTTGACTGATGGGGACACTGAGGCACAGAAAAGCAAAGCGACATGCCCACAGCTAGTGAGCAGCTGAGCCAGGATTCTCCTAGACCCAGAGCAGGCTGTGCTGTGGGCCACGCACCGAGGGAGGCATGATGCGGTGGGGGTGAAGGACTTCGCCTTGGGGAGCCTAGTGGTCTGCCCTGGGAACAGTTGCTTAAGCCAGTGGTCCCCAACCTTTTTGGCATGCACTGGTTTCATGGAAGATGATTTTTCTATGGACAGTAGTGGGGTGGGGGCGTCATCAGGCATTCGATTCTCATAAGGAGCGGCAACCTAGATCCTTCACACATAGGTCCCTCATATGCACGGTTCATGATGGGGTTCGTGCACCTACGGGAATCTAATGCTGCTACTGGTCTGACAGAAGGCTGAGCTCCATTTGCCCACCACTCACCTCCTGCTGTGCTGCCCGGTTCCTAACAGGCCACAGACTGGTATCAATTTGCAGCCCGGGGGTTGGAGACCCCTAGCTTAACCTCTCTGAGCTTCAGTTTTCTCACCCGTGAGGCCAGGGGAAGGACACCTGTCTCAGAGGCCGCAGGAGAGTGTGAGATGCGCAGCACATCTGGGCCCCAGTGAAGGTAGAAATCATTAGGCAGGAAGGGATAGGCCTGCGTCCTGGCTGCTGCCTGCTTTCTGTGTGTGGCTTCTTAAACTTGCCAACGGACAAGGCCCACTAGGTGTCAGGAGACAGAGTCACGTTAATGATATGCCCAGAATTTGGAAGAAGAAGCTCAGACGCATTATCAGTCTTGATAGAATGTTATACACTGCGAGGCACGTTTTGAGATGTGCCTCATGGGACATGGGAAGATCCTTGGCAATGTCAGAACACATTCAGAACCTGCCTCTTAACCCGCTATGACACAGAACCACCCCAGGAAATGGGTGTTCCAGGTCAGCCTGACTTCTGTTCTTGCCCCACCCAGCCACGGCCAGAGGTTCTTTTCACATGGAAGTGGGAGGATCTTAGCATGCCATAGCTCAGAACCCTCCCTTGGAGGCTTCTTGTCAGCAGCTTTCCCCTGCTTTCCACACTTATTACCATACCGCTGTATTTCATCTCCACAGACACCCACAGCCACGTTTCCACCCTGAGTGCATGCTGTTCTTTCTGCCTGGGTTACTCTTCCCTGTGTCTTTCTCGTGCCTGGCCCCTTCCTGTTACTGAGAGCTCAGTTTCCGTGTCATCCAGAGAGGCCTTCCTTGACTGTCCTGTCCAGGGCCTCACTCCTGCCCATCTCCCAGCACACACTCATCTCCTTCACAGACCATCCCAGGCTTGGCTGTGCTTTCTTTTTCTTTCTTTCTTTTTTTTTTTAAAGTCAGAGTCTCACACTGTCACTCAGGCTAGAGTGCAGTGGCATAATCACAGCTACTACAGCCTCAACCTCCTGGGCTTAGGTGATCCTTCTGCCTCAGTCTTCCAAGTAGCTGAGACTACAGGTGCGTGCCACCATGTCTGGGTTAATTTTTTGATTTTATTGTAGAGATGAGGTCTTGCCATGTTGCCCAGGCTGGTCTTGAACTCCTGGGCTCAAGCAGTCTTCTCACCTCAGCCTCCCTAAGTGCTAGTTTTGCAGGTATGAGCCACTGTGCCCTGCTCTTTTTTTTTTTGAGACAGGGTCTACTCTGTCTCCCAGGCATGATCGTGGCTCACCATAGCCTCAACTGTCTCTGCTCAAGTGGTCCTCCCGCCTCAGTCTCCTGAGTAGCTGGGACTATAAGCAAACATCACCACGCCCAGATAATTTTATTTTTATTTTTTGTAGAGACAGAGTCTCACCATGTTGTCCAGACTACTCTCAAGCTCCTGGGCTCAAGCAGTTCTCCTGGCTTGGCCTCCCAAAGTGCTGGGATTATAGGTGTGAACCACTGTGTTTTCTTTGTTTGAGTTGGAGTCTCACTGTGTCGCCTAGGCTGGAGTGCAGTGGCATGCTCCCGGCCACCACAGCCTTGGCCTGCTGGGCTCCGGCGATCCTTCCACCTCAGCCTTCCAAGTAGCTGGAACTACAGGCTCTCGCTATCACACCTAGCTAATTTTTTGATTTATTGTAGAGACGAGGTCTCGCAAGTTGCCCAGGCTGGTCTCAAACCCCTGAGCTCAGGCAGTCCTCTTGCCTCAGCCTCCCAAAGTGCTGGGATTACAAGCCTGAGCTACCGCGCCTGGCCCAGGTGTGTTTTCATTTGGTAGTCTTTCTGCCTAGTTAGACTGTGAGCTCCATGAAGGCAGGGAGTCTCTGGGTTTTCTTCCCATGGCTTTCCCAGCATCTGGCCCAGTGCCTCCTTATTGAATGAATGATTACATGAATGGATGCATCGTCTCCCCGTGGGTCGGGCTCATGTGGAGAAGAGTGAATGTGGATCCTGGTGTGGGGACCTGGGTGAGTTGGTTGTGTCCAGCATGTCATGTGTGGGCTGGGGCTGCCTTGTGGTCAGTCCATAGTGGTCCTAACTTAGGGAAGCAGCTTTTTATGGCCCCTTGGTCACAGCCCTGGGTCCACCCCACCATGCTGGCCTGTTCTCTGTCATCCCACCCCGCCTCGCACTGGGGCCTGCAATAGGAGCTGCCAAGACTGCACTGGCCCGCCCCTCATCACACATGTCACGGGCAGGTTCTGCTGGTCCAGATGTTCTCTGCCTTGGGGCCCTGCCTGCTGTTTTCCATTCCATCACTTGTTCATTAGTTCATTCATTCCAACATGTTTTCTCCTATACTTATCACACGCCTGAAATCCCGGGATGAAGGAACCACAGTCTTTGCCCTCATGGTCTTTCCATTTAAGCCAAGGCCTGAAGGATAAGGTCTTTGAGGACGGGGAGGGGAATGGTGTTCTAGGCACAGGGAACCATGTGGTGTGTGCAGAGGCCGGAAGGCCAGGCTTTGCCAGTGTCCCACGCTGAGAGATGAGGCTGACGGGGCAGAGCTGAGGACTTCCTCCTATGGACTTCATTCCAAGGGTGAAGCAAGTCCCTTTCTGTTGATTTTACCTGAAAGTTTAACTATCAGAGGGCAGTTTCGTTTTAAGTTCTTTGGGAAGCGGGCTGTGGGTGGTGTTTGGTTCTTCGAGGGAGGAGAGGGTCTCATCCATCCCCAGTCACATGGCTAGCTGGAGCTGGGCCATGAGTATTTCCCAGCCCTGCAAGGGATAAAGGCCCTCTTAGTGGTTCTGTAGCCATGCCAGACTGGCAGACTTGCATGGTCCTTTCCCTGTCCCTGCTCGAACTGGGCTCTTATTTAAGAGCTGCCTGGGAGACCACAGGGCTTTGTGCCGTCTCCTGGGTCCTTCCGAATTCTTTTTTTCCATTAGAAAGTGAACACAGAGCACTGATCGGGTCGTGGGAACTGCGCCTGGCTTTAGGGTGGGGTTGCCAAGTTGGGGTGGGACATTAGCAAAGGCCCTGGGACTTTGGGAACCATTGGGAAGTCGGCTGAAGTAACAGAATAGAGCCTCCAGCCATCCTTTGGAGAGAACTTACTTCCTGGAACCTCCAGAGTCTGACTAGGAGGAGGTGCGGTGGGAGATGGGCAGACCTACCGGGCATTTCTCAGGAGGTGTGGGTGGGGGAGCACATCTCTCTATTTTGGGGTAGGGGTGTGGGTAATACCAGAATTCTTGGGGGGACATGTATAGTCTGAGGCTGATAGTGTCTGGACACTACTGGCTCCAGAGGATGTTTTGTTTTGTTTTTTTTTTTGACTGGGAGTCTCACTCTGTCACCCAGGCTGGAGTGCAGTGGCAAGCTGCTCATGGCCACTGCAGCCTTGACCTGCTGGGCTTGAGCAATCCTTCCACCTCAACTTTCCAAGTAGTTGAATCTTCAGGTGTGCGCCACCACGCCTGGCTAATTTTTTTATTTATTGTAGGGACAAGGTCCTGCCAGTTGCCCAAGCTGGTCTCAAACCTGCATTGT
This sequence comes from Tarsius wallacei, assembly GCA_963574415.1. Classification (NCBI taxonomy): domain Eukaryota; kingdom Metazoa; phylum Chordata; class Mammalia; order Primates; family Tarsiidae; genus Tarsius; species Tarsius wallacei. The sequence goes on along the minus strand of CAUYQG010013149.1, from coordinate 10,238 downwards.
GTCTGCCTCCCAAAGTGCTGACATTACAGGCATGGGCCACTGTGCTCTGCTAGAGGATGGTTTAACAAAATCTCCCAGCTGGGGTTGTGGGGGTGGGTCCCTGTGCTAAATACTGGTGTTAGGACAGTTTCCGGAGAGGCCGGCTCTGTGTCTTCAGCCTGAATGTGACCAAGTGCCTCCCGAGCCTCCCCCAACCTACCCAGGTCATACTCATCCCGTTGTCACTGCTAACGTTTGAGTTCTTCTTTGCACAATAGTGGACACCTTCTTCTTTTGCATTTTTTTTTAGAGACAGAGTCTGGTTCTGTTGTCCAGGCTGGAGTACAGTGATGCAATCATAGCTCACTGCAGCCTCCAACTCCTGGGCTCAAGCGATCCTTCCAGCTCAGCCTCTCAAGTAGCTGGGACTACAGGCAGGTACCACTGTGTCTGGATGAGTTGGGCCATTCTTTCTTTCTTTCTTCCTTGCCTTTTTTTTTAAGACAGTCTCACTCTGTTGCCCACGCTGGATTGCAGTGGTGCAATCCCAGCTCACCATAACCTTGACCTCCTGGCCTCAAGTGATCTTCCTGCCTCAGCCTCTTGAGTAGCTGAGACTACAGGCGCATTGCACCATACCTGGCTATGTTTTCTTTTTGTATTTTGTGTAGAGATGAGGATTTACTCTGTTGCCCAGGCTGCTCTGGAACTCCTGGGCTCAAGCGATCCTCCCACCTCAGCCTCCCAAAGTGTTGGGATTACGGGCATGAGCCACCAAGCCCAGCCTCTTTTTTATTTTTTAAACCCTTTTTTGACCCCAAATTTACCTGAACTCTGAGTTTTCACATAAAGATAGTATGGGGATCCTCCGGAAAGCCCAAAGCCACAGTCAGCAAACCCCAGTGTTTCCTTTTGGGCTTGGCAGGTGCATTCTGAGGAGCCAGCCCAGGTGTCGCACATCCTGCTCACCTGGGGCCTCCCTGTGTGCCTGGCTGGGCCTGGGAACGTGCACTCTTTGGGGAGAGGTAGGGGAAGGACACCCACTTGAGACCCTGGACTCCTTGCTTCTCCCTCAACTGCTCCTCCCTCTAGCCTCTTCAGGACCAGGCAGAGCCAAGAGACTTCTGGGGCCCACAGGGCCTCAGCCTTCAGGGTTGCTCATAGATGCCAGCAGCTGGTCGGACGGCAGCCAAAGGCACCTGCCTGGGCCCCTCAGCAGCGAGAGCCCAGCATCTGCGCCGAATTTCCCTTTCCATTTATGGACGAGACACCCCAAAACTCTGCCCTCTGCGAGCCCTCCCCTTGCTGTGACTACTCCCTTACTCTAGGATACACACTGTCTCTCCTTGAGGTTTAACCCTCTGGAAGTTGGGGTACATCTCAGGACCAATGTATGCATCTTCTGTTGATGTGCAGTTTATTTTTACTCCCCAGAATCAGTGGTTTGTTTTGAATCAGTGATGCCTCAGGACTTGGGAACTAGGGTGCCCTTTTCACCACTTGCTACATCTGCACCCTCCCTGGGCTAAACCCCGGAGTCTCTGGCCTGTTTCCGAGCATCTCACTGCTGTCTCTGCAGTCACGTTTGCTTCTGTACTCCAGCAGTGAGAGGGTCCTTCTAGAAACCAAACTAGCCTGTGCCACTCCAGCGACTTCCCATTGCCCGGGGTAAAGCCCAAAGAGCTTGTCTTGGCCTCTGCTCCAGCCTCCTCTCTGAATTCCACTGTGTTCCAGCCCTGGTTGTTCCCAGACCCTGCCAAGCTCTGTGCTGCCTCAGGGCCTTTGCACTGAGGCTCAAGTCATGCTGGCCCTGGGCTCAAGTCACATTTCCTCAGCCAGGCCTTTCCTGACCACTCTTGTGGCCCTCTGGGCCCTCTGCCTTGCTTTCTCTTCTTCATGGCACCTGGCATATCCTGGCCTCCCCTTACATAATCAGTGCTTTGTCTGTGTCCCCCTTGAGCATAGGCAGGTCCAGGTGGTGGGGGGCATGACCTCTGCATCGTGGCACCTGAAATGCTGCCCGCACACTGCTTTTACACTAGACTTGCATGACTGGGGTCCGAGTCACAGGCTCAGCACAGCAAGGGACTCAGTATGTGTTTGCTGAGCAGAGAAATGGGAACTGCAGTTAGCAGAAAAGGCTTTTGGGGGGGTTACAGGTGCCCTTGCACACAGTTGAGCCCTTGGAGGTCTCCGTGCACGTCTCTGCTCTGCATAGGAAAGGGCCTCAGTTGTTAGGACTGTGTGAATTCTCTGGCTGGCCTTGGCCTGCTGTCCCCAGGGAGCCCTGGAGTTGGGGTCACAATGCAGGAGGCATCTGCAGCCCTCCGGGGCAGAGCTGAGTGACTCAGTGTTGCATACAAGGCTTGGTAGGCTAGGTCAGCGTCCTCAGGGCTACTGAGCACCCCCAGGATGATGGGCGGCCTGTGGGGCGGAGACTGACTAGGAGTTGGGACCCTGGCATCCTGGCCGGGTAACGCCCACGGTGCCCCTTGGCTCTTGGGGAACTGCATGGGGGTGAGGGAGTGAGTGACACCAGCTAGTCCCTGGGGACCAAGTCCTGTTGCACCTCGGCTGGTCACAGATCTTTGCTTGCAGAAAAGTTGTGGGGGTGGGACCAATGGGCTACTCAGCTGGAGGTCATGCCAGGTGTCTATCCCAGCAGAGTGTTTTGCATATACTGTATCTCAGAGGAAGACCTTAGAATTGGGATGTTTTGCTCTAACACATCCCGCTCATTACCATCTGCTTATTTATGTGAACAAGGCTTCTTGGTGTTTACATTAAAAAAGGGAGGACTAGTCCCAGCGCTTAGGGAGGCCTAGGCGAGAGGATTGCTTGAGGCCAGGAGTTTGAGACCACCCTGGGCAACATAGCTAGACCCTGTCGCTATAAAAAATAAAAAAAGTAGCCAGGTGTGGTAGTGCATGCCTTCAGTCCCAACAACTTAGGAGGTTGGGGTGGAAGGATCGCCTGAGCCCAGGAGGTGGAGACTGCGATGAGCCTTGATCATGACACCCTGACTCAAAAAAAAAAAAAAAAAAAGACAGGATGACTAATAATAATCTTCAGTTATTAGCATATAATAGGATAAGATCCCTTGGACAAGGGGAACAAGATTCAGCTTCACAGCAAGAAGAGAGCAAGTGTCCAAAGGCTTATTCTGGCTGTTTTTTTTTTTTTTTTTAAAGAGATGATGTTGGTATCAAATTACTAAAGCACTTAGATTCTATAGATAGATTTAATAGAGCCTGTAAATGTTTATATAAAGTTTTCAATGTCTACAGTAGGCCAGAAATTACATCTTTTGCAACTATTCAGCCTTATGTAAAAAAAAAAATACTAGCTGTCACCTTAAAAATATTGGGGAAGGTATACATAAAATTTGCAGAATTATTTTAGGAGCATAAAGTTTACTCACTTGTTGATGCTTCTGTCTGATTCAGGGTGGGTGGGCAGGGTGGTGGAGAGGGGAGTGGTTTGTCAGTGAGTTGGATCTCTCTTTGTGACTGTTGAATGGGCTTTTGTCTCACTCTTTTGTCCAGGCTAGCTCAGTGATCCTCCTGCCTCAGCCTCCCAAGTAGGTGGGACTATAGGCATGTGCCACCATGCCAGCTAATTAAAAAAATTTTTTTTACAGAGATAAGATCTTGCTCTGTTGTCCAGGCTGGTCTCAGACTCCTGGACTTAAGCGATCATCTTGCCTTGGCCTTCCAAAGTGCTGGGATTACAGTGTAAACCACTGTGCCCAGCCTGAATGGACATTTCAAACTAAGCATGTTCAGAATGGAGCTCTGGATGTCCCCCCAAACCTGCGTCTCCCTGCTCCAGTTAATGATAAGTCCAGCCTCCTCTCCCCAGGCTGTAGGTTGTTGGGCTATGCCCTGTCTCACGTGCATGACCCAAGTTAGTGCTTCCCTTACTCAGCCTTCAGCATACATCTGGAGTCTAACCATGTCTCACCAGCCTCCCTGACCATGTCTCACCAGCCTCCTTGACCCCATCTCACCAGCCTCTCTGATCACCCCTAACCACTTTTCATCAGCCTACCTGACCACACTCACCACCTCCTTGACCATATCTCACCAGCCTCCCTGACCGCACCTGACCAGCTTCCCTGACCCCACCTGACCAGTCTCCCTGACCACCCCTGACCACACCTCACCAGCCTCCCTGACCCCACTTTACCAGCCTTCCTGACCATCCCTGACCATTTTTCACCAGCCTCCCTGACCATACTCACCAACCTCCTTGACCGAGCCTTACCACCTCCTTGACCACATCTCACCAACCTCCCTGACCACGCTTCACCAGCCTCCCTGACCACGTCTCACCAGCCTCCCTGACCACACTTCACCAGCCTTCCTGACCACCCCTGACCACGTCTCACCAGCCTCCCTGACCACACTTCACCAGCCTCCCTGACCACCCCCACCAGCTTCCCTGACCATTTTTCACCAGCCTCCCTGACCACACTCACCAGCCTCCCTGACTGCTTCTCACCAGCCTCCCTGACTGCACTTTACCAGCCGTCCTGACCTAGCCTCACCACCTCCCTGACTGCCCCTCACCAGGCTCCCTGACCGACCTTCACCAGCCTCCCTGAGGCACTAGGCCTCAGCCAGGGGTCAGCAGACTTCATGTGTGAAGGGCCAGGCAGGAGGATCTTAGGCTTAGCGGACCACGTGGCCTATGCAGTAGTGTCTCACCTCTGCCATGGTAGCCCCGTGGCAACCAGGATGACAACCCGTGGGTGTGGTGTGTTCCAGTAAATCCTTGTCCATGGATGCTGGGATTTGAATCTTATGTACTTTTTACATGTCATGAAATAGGCATCCTTTGATTTTTTTTTTCCCAACCACTTACAACATGTAAAAACCATGTTTAACTTTCCAAAAACAGGCAGTAGACCAGAGTTGGCCTGTGGCCTATCATTGCCAATGCCCTCGTCTAAGCCATCGTGATCTTGATGGAATTATTTCCGCAGCCCCTAACTGGGCTTCCTTGCTTCCACCCTTACTCCCCTACAGGCCAGAAAGGCCCTTTAAGAACCCAAGTCAGGTCACGTCTCTGCTCTGTCCAGAACCCTCCGTGGCTCTCACCTCACTCAGAATAGAAGCCAAAGTCCTCACCTGGCACACGAGACCCTGATGACTCATCACCTCCCTGCCCTTACCTTTTCCCACTTCCCCCTTGCTCACTCCCTCTAGCCACAGAGGCTGCGCACACATGCTGTACCTCAGGACCTTTGCACAGGCGATTCCTCAGTCTGGGATGCTTTCTCCAGATCTCAGGGCAGCTCAGTCTTTCATCCCTCAGGGCTTGGCTCAGAGTCCCTGCAGAGAAGTCTTTCTTGACCACTTTATTACTTTTTTTTTTTTTTTTTAGAGACAGGGTCCCATTCTGTGCCCGGGCTGGAGTACACTGCAGCTTCGACCTCTTGGGCTCAAGTGATCCTCCTGCCTTAGCCTCCCTAGCAGCCGCCATGCCCGGCTTTTGACTACTTTATTTTTAATTTATTTATTATTTTTTGAGTCAGAGTCTCACTCTGTCACCCAGGCTGTAGTGCAGTGGCACGCTCAAAGCCACTGCAGTGTCGACCTGCTGGGCTCAGGCGATCCTTCCACCTCAGCCTCCCAAAAATTAGCCCAGCTAATTTTTTGATTTATTGTAGAGATGAGGTCTGGCCAAGTTGCTCAGGCTGGTCTTGAACTCCTGGGCTCAGGCAGTCCTCTTGTCTCTGCCTCCCAAAGTGCTGGGATTACAGGCGTGAGCCACCACACCTGGCCTTGACCACTTTATGTAAACTGTACACTCACCTCCATGCACCTTCCTCTCCCTTACCCCTGTTCTTGCTTTGTTTTTTCCATGTCAAGTGTCACCTTCCAATATATTACGTATAAATCTTTCTTTCATTGTCTCTTTTCACCTGCTCAAATGTCAGTTCCCTCTGGCCAAGGATTTTTGTTTCTCCTTACAGCCAAATCCCTAGAGCCCTTAACTGTGTTTGGCATATGTCAGTGAATGAATGAGCCTCAGTTTTCTCATCTGCAAAAGAGGGTGAATGGCAAAGGAGATGCTTCATGTCTAGGGTGTTCCTGGTGTGCTGTGAGTGGCGGGAGGTGTTAGCTGCTGCTGTGTGCACGAGGCTGGCCACCTGGATCCCAGTGTGGGTCCTCTGCCAAGCTGAGCTCACGGGGTAGGACTCACCTGCCTGCTGGCCTCGGGCAGTGGGGGTTGGGCTGGACAAGCTCTTCCTGCTCCTCCAGTCAGTCCGTGTGCGCAGGGCTGAGTCCCTGGCCCGACAGCGCCTTCCTGCCCAGAGATGGAGAGAGACCCAGGTGTGGTCACCAACTGTGACCCAGCAGCGGTTGCAGGGGTGAAGGTCTGAGCCACCCCCAGGGGTCTGGGCCTGGGGAGTGGAAAGTGAGTGTGAGGGATTGCTCTGGAAGAAGGAAGAGGAGTCCTCGGGCTGGTGCTCCCAAGGGCTGGCCTGCCGGTGTGAGCCTGCCTTCCTTTATCAGAAACAAACACAGATGCTGTCCTGCCCTGCCGCTTGTTGCCCATATGTCCTTGGGCTGGTTCCTTGTGCTCCCCAAGCCTCAGCCTCCTTGTCTGTAAAATGGGCAACCTTGCCAATGTAACGGCGTCAGCGAGAGGTGGTGGGGCTGAGGCTTGCACGCTGCCTGGCAATGCCAGTAGAGGAGAGAGGATGAAGAGGGAGAGGGCGGTCTCAGGGCTTGGCTGAGGCCCCACTGGGAGACTGAGTCAGTAAAGGTTTTGGACTTCTCCCAAGGTCAGGGCCTATCTGAGGAGGGCAGCCCCAGATGAGCGTGGCCACCTCCATCCATCCCTGGGAACTTAGGAGGCTGCGAGTGCCGGGTCTTGCCGTCAGCCTCCGACTTCCTTGTCTAGGTCAGGGCCCTTCAGGAGAGCCTACCAAGCAGGCAGGGTTCAGAACTTCCAGCTGGGAGCATCTGCCACAGGCACCACAGGAATTCTCAAGTTCCCAAGCAGCCCTGTGTGGTAGGTCCTCTTAGGGATGTATGTACCCATTTACCAGATGGAGAAGCTGAGGCTCAGACAGACAAGGTCAGTCTGACGCTGCTTCTGTGGTATGGCCTCTCTGTCAGTGCTGGGGACACTGCCACTTTTCCAGGCCCTTTGGTGGCCTTAGCTTGTGACAAGAAAACCTGCAGGAAGCATCGCCACAGCTATCTTCCCTGCCTGGCTCCTCTGTGGAATTGGGAGGTGACAGACCTTTTCCTTGGTACAGCCTGGCTGTGTGGGCAGGGCGGGGTCTTGGTCTCCCTGCAGCATGAGCAGGGGTGGCAGTACCTTCTGGACGATCGGAGCCAGCATGGTTTTTTTTTTTTTTTTTGCTTGTTTCCTCCCTTTCTCTCTTGGTGCTTAGCCAGATCTTAAGCATAGAGGTGGCATTTTGTGGTGGGGCGTGGGCAGAGTGGCGGGTGTGTCCTCAGCCTGGCACTCCCAGGCTACTTGTCTCAGGCAAGGGCCTCACTTCCACACCCCGTCTTCTGAGCCGCCTAACAGGTATCACGGTCCTTAGTGTGCAGGGCCTGGGCAAGGCCTGGTGACGGCCTCAGAGCGGTCCTAGGTCCCAGGCAGGCATCTGACAGAGGCACATCTCAGGAAACAGGCCTGAGCAGAGCAGCCCTGGGTGGGTCCGCACCCCCTGGAGCCCCCAAGGGCATGACCTGTAAACATCCAGAGGGGGCGTGGGCTGTGGGCACCAGGAAGGCTGTGGGGCAGGCCCGGGCCCCCTACAGCCCACTGTTTGTCTTTGTGGTTGCATTTGCCAGCCCAGGAACACAAGCCTCCAATGAGCGTCCCCCAAGGCCAGGTGCTGCCTGGGTGCATGGGGCTCCGCCAGGTGGGCCCTGGGCTACCGCTGCCTTTGCACCTGGCTCTGGCCCCAGATCTGGAAGCCTGGGGACACATGTTCAGACCCTGGCACCTCTCATCTTGCCAGCGGGGGCAGGAGACCAGAGTAGAGCAGTCAAGGTCTAGGAGTGGGTGGTCAGCATCTCTCAGCCACTCCTACGCCAGGTGACATTCTGTCCCCACCGTGGCACCTCGGGGAGGTTGGCGCAACTGCCCTGGGCACCACCAGGAACGAGGTCATGAGCCGAGGCCACTGGGGAAGGAGGTATTTCTGGCCGAGCAGGTGTGGCCTGTGCTGGCTTCCTGGCAGCCGAGCCCAAGGGCTTCTCAGCCATCTTGGCATTAGCAGTTTGACTTGATATTTCTGGAAAGTGGACGGGAAAGGAGCCGAAAGTGCTGGGTGGCTGAACCGGGGTCCAGGTGACCTACTAAGTCCCTGTATGTGCGATGCGATGAGGCCCTGCTCCAGGTGGGCACAGTCGGACCCACCTCTGACCTCTGTGCCTGGCAGCTCTCCCTGGAGGGCTTAGGCTGTGCGTGCTGCACCCCAAGGGCCCTGTCAGGCCCTCTGCATCTTGGTCTGGGGTCCCTGGTTGTACCAAGCTGGGCTTGCACCCCCATCTAGGCCTGCGCAGTGCCCTGTGGGGTCCAAGAGAACCGAAATTGCACCACACCTGCTCTGCGTATGTGGGGCTTGAGGCCTGGTGTGGTGGGGGTTGCCTGGCCTTGCACATACACGGTGGGTGGCTGGGCTCTGCGTTTCCTGCTTGGATCTCTGCCTCCTCTTCTTCTTCTTATTTTTGGTCAGGGTCTCTGTCACCCAGGCTGGAGTGCAGTGACACAATCATGGCTCACCTCCTGGGCTCAGAAGATCCTCCCTCCTCCCTCCCAGTCCCAAGTAGCTGGAACGACAGGTGTGCGCCACCATGCCCAGCTAATTTTTTAATTTTTTTGTCAAGATGAGGTCTCATTAAGTTGCCCAGGCTAGTCTTGAACTCCTGGGCTCAAGTGATCCTCTTGCCTTGGCCTCCCAAGTGTGGGATATTAGGTGTGAGCCACCTCGCCCAGCCTCAGTCTCTTTGTCTGTGGAACAGAGCTGATGGCTGCTCCCCTGGGCTGCCGTGGGCATGAGAGGTGGGAAAGGAGAGGGGCCTGGGAAGCTGCTGAGGCTCCAGCCCTGGGTAGGGAGTTGTGGAGTAACTGCTGGCAGCTATCCTCACCCATAACCACTGGGCAGGTTAGATCTTGGGACACACAGCAGTTGCAGGTGCATAACTGGAGTGGTGAGGCCGACCCAACTCCAAGCTCACCCTCTGGCCTGCATCTGCCCTTTGTCCTGGACCAGGAGGGCAGGAGGTGCCCCCAGTCAGGCCACCGTCTTGTTTGCAGACGGGAGGGGCCCAGCTTATTGGTGAAGATGGGGACACTGATGCCCGGGGCCTTCTGGGCACTGAAGCCCGGGTTGTGGGCGCCAGGCCTGCCAGCTGCGCTTGTAGGGTGGTGGGCAGGAGCTGCAAGCTCAGCTCTTCTACCTGTGCTGGGCTGGTGCCTGCTCCTCCCTTCTGGGGCTCCCTCTGATCAGAAACCCCACCCTCCCGCACCCCTTATCCCCACTCCCAGTTCACCAGATCAGTCAGGCCTTGTTGCCCCACTGTCACAGTCCACCCCAAATTCAACCACTCTTCACCCCTGCATAGCTCCCTCTCCTCCCTTGCCCGGTCTCCCAGCTCCTGCCCTCACCCCTGAAGTCTGCTCCCCACAACAGTGGCCAGGCGGGCCTTTGAACATCCGAGTCCGGTCACATCTCTCTTCTGTTCGAGAACCCTCCATGGCTCCCTCTCAGAGGAAAAGCCAAAGTCCTTTCCGTAGCCCACGAGGCCCACATGATACGCCCGCACCTCCCTGCCCTCACCTTCCACTCTCCCCACTTTCTCTGCGGTGGCTGCTCCTGCCTCCTTCCTGCTCCCTAAACACAGTAGGCATGGTCCAGCTCAGGGCGTTTGTACTTGCTGTCCCCTCTGCCTGGACGATCTTCCTCCAGATTTACACATGGCTGGTTCCCCGACTCCCCACGCCCCTTCTCAGGGAGGCCGTCCCTGACCCCTCTGCAATGGCCCTCCTCCCCATTTTTGAGGCCTTGTCTACTGTTGTCTGCCCCCCCACCCCCACCCCAGGCTAGGTCCCATGAAGTCAGGGGCCTGGTTTTTTTCACTGCTGTGTCCCAGGACCAGGAACAGTGCTTGAGATGTGGGAGGGAGGCAGAATGAATGAATGAACGCAGGGCACTGGCTCCCCAAGGTCTCTTGGCTGATGAGGGAGCCTGTGTTGAGGTCGCCTTCTGGGCTGTAGCCGGC